>BQNB010101428.1:0-24474 GCA_026074375.1 Tanacetum coccineum | reverse complement strand
CGTTTTTATCCTTCAATTGACAAAAGCCCCATGGTTTGAGATGCGTGGTAACTTGGAACGATTAATGAACAGTGTTGGCGCCTTTTTTTTAAGTTTAACTGAATTGGGTAAAAACGGGTGTGAGTTTGGGGTTATTGCAAAATCAGTCCCTCTCTTTGTGTAAAGAGATGGTGTAGTGTAAAATGACTTTTAATAATGACAGAAATGGCCCCTGGAGTGTTATAAAAGGGTTTTGGGCTTTTAGGAATTGGGCTTTTGTTTTGGGCTTTGGATCCGGGTGTTGTTTTTGATAGGTTTAGGGCCCATTTAGCTTAGGGATCATTAGTGTAAGTTTTTGAAACTTGAGGGACTAGATTTGTAACTTTGGATTTTTGTCTTCTAGTGTTGACTTTGAGAGTTGACCGATGTTGACTTTTTGACTTTGGCTTCCGGCTCTTGCACGCTCTTTCGTTCTCGTGTCCGTGTTTGACCGTTTTTTGACGGTTTTCTTATGATTTTTGTCTTATCCGTACCTGCATACACAAAACACAAAAACAAGCATATCTTTGCCATTTTTAGTATGTTTTTAGTCATTTAGGGTCATTTTTGGTGTTAATGGATATGTGTATTTTACACTTATCAAGGTGCTCTGTCTTGGGAGTTGTAAAACTTCTTGTTGAAGTCTAACGACAACCGCATCAGAAACTAGGTGACTTGTGTTCACCGTGCTGGGTGCAAACCCAATCCCACATCGGTAAGATAAGTAAACTGAAGATGGGTTTCACACTTATAAATACCCCTCTCATTGTAATTGTAAACTTAGATCTGGGTGTGTGTGTTTGTACCCCGTGTAGTTTAGCACGGGGCGTGTAGTTTGGCACGAGCTTGAGCAGTTTAGCTCTGAGCTTAATAATATCTCTTTGGTTTAATCTCGTGGACTGCCACGACTATCCTAGTCGTGGATACCATGTTATATCTTGTGTCGATTATATTCCGCATTTGTCTTCTGTAAGCCTTGTTTGTATTCTTTGTTTGTTCGAGCGGTGTGTGCTGGAGCTATATATCGTATAGATGTCTATACAGAGGTGTGTGCAGGGGCCATATAACCTAACAAAGTGGTACTAGAGCCAGGTTACGATAAACAATGGCAGAAGACGGTAAGCTAAAGATTGACAGTATGATGGTTATGATTTCGAATTCTGTAAGATGTAGATCGAAGACTCTCTAAATCAGACGAAGCTTTAGGAGCCTTAGGAAAAAGCCAAACCTACAGGTATGAAGGCTTTGTTATTATTATCTTTGTAGCCATAGAGATGGTCAAGCACTGTTACAGCAGTTAGTGGCTCGTATAGAACTACTAAGCTAACATTCAAAGGGATTCGAGATTTGATTCTTTGTTGAAGATATCCGTTAGAAGACATCCAGAGAATATACGAATGATTTGTTAAGTGTAGAGGACAGATACAGGGGCAAAGGGTAAGACAGAGGGCAGGAAGCAAAAAAGAAACATGTCAAAATCATGGAAGATATAAGAGATAAAGTATAGGCAGAATATCACGTGTTGAAATTACAACCAGAAGGGCCACTTTCAGAATCAGTGTTTGAAGCTTGTAGCCTCTAGGGATAAGGTGGTTAACATGGCAGCTGGAGACTATGATGTTGCATTGGTTTGTTACGTTAAGAATACAGTTAAGGATCGTATTATGGATTCTGGTGCATTGTTCCATGCTACCTATTGCAAAGAAGAGTTAGAAAGGTTCAAGCTACGCTCTGATAAGGTTCGTTTAGCAGATGATAAGACTCTAGACATTGCAGGCATTGGGGATGTTGTCCTTAAAACTTCTTTTGGTACAAGTTGGACTCTGAAGGATGTTAGGTACATTCCAGGCCTAAAGAGAAGGTTAATCTCAGTTGGGCAGCTTGATGAGGAAGGTTACCACATAGGCTTTGAAGACCAGCAGTGGAAGGTTATTAAAGGTGGTTTGGTGGTAGTTCGTAGGAACAAACGTGGAAGCTTGTATATGGTTGAGGTACACCCCGAGGGGATTGGTGTAATTATTGAGGGTAATGGTAGTGCAGCTTTGTAGCACCGGCGACTTGGTGATATGAGCTAGATTAGTATGAACATGTTAGCTTCCAAAGGCAACGTTCCAGATGTATGAAAGGTAGATATCTACTTCTACAAGCCAGGTGGTATGGGGACGCAGAAGAAGCTTTCCTTCATAATGTCAGAGAAGGCAAGGAAACTGTAGAGGTTGGAGCAAGTTCATATAGAAGGCTATGGCACTACATTTATTGCATCATGAGGATACCGCTACTATGACTTTGTTATCAAAAATTGCAGCAGGAGTTGCGGTAGGTA
This sequence comes from Tanacetum coccineum, assembly GCA_026074375.1. Classification (NCBI taxonomy): domain Eukaryota; kingdom Viridiplantae; phylum Streptophyta; class Magnoliopsida; order Asterales; family Asteraceae; genus Tanacetum; species Tanacetum coccineum. The sequence continues at coordinate 22,133 of BQNB010101428.1, read as the reverse complement.
TAATACAAACCTTCAGGTGATGTGTTTGAAGTTTGATAATAGTGGAGAGTATAGTAGCTGACCGATTAAGTTTTGTGTCGAGAACGGAATTGTGATGCTAAAAATGGTAGGGGTGTTCACGGGGCGGTTCGGTTCGGTTAGTTGGAAGATTTAAACTATCCGTCGCGGGGCGGGTCGAACATTCAGAGCAGAGAGCACGGGGCTTCGTGCAGAGGTTCCGAAGATGTTATGGGCAGATTCAGTTAGTACGTCCTACTTAATCTATTGCATACCCTACTTTCCGATAGGGTTGCGTATTCCAGAGGAGGAATGGCAAGGGAAGGATACAAGTTACACACCTTTGAAGGTTTATTGGTTTTGACTATTTGTTTAAGGTAGGAAAGATGTTTGCGAGAAGCCATGAAATGTACATTCATAGGCAACGACTCAGATGAAATGCGATACAGCTTTCGGGATACGAAGAGTCACCAGGTTATCCGAAGCAGAGATATTACATTTGTGGACTCGATTTATGGAGCCAAGTCTGCGACAGATTCAAGTAGCTTAACTAAGCCAATACAGAAGAGTCAAGTGGTGTTAGTAGACATTCCAGAGAACCTTGCAGAGAATGATAACATAGTTGCAGAGCATGGGTTGAGTTCAGAAATCACTTAGAGCCTAGGTGGGAGCTCAGATACGAGTGAGGGGTACGATATCACATGGAGCTTCGAGGATAGTGGAAGTCTTATGAAGTGATACTTTGAGAGGAGCTCCTCCAAGGAGGGAGGCTCCGAGACTTCACAGGTACGAAGATGCACCAGAGAGTCCAGGGCTCCAGTAAGGTACTCTCCATCAGCAAACTATTTACTACTGATAGAGAACGGTGAACCAGAGTCTTATTCAGAAGCCTTGAGTAACAAAGATGTCGTGGTAGAAGGCTATATTGGATAAGGCTATGGTATCACTTGAAAAGAACCATGCCGTGTTCCTTAGTCAGAATACTTATCAGCAGGAAAGAAGGCACCCCCCCCCACCCCTCCGGGGACATTCTACATCTCTCGCTCGCGCGGGCGCTCGCGCGCGCACAAGGCAGCGAAAAGGTACAAAGGTAGATTGGTTAAGGGTTTCCAACAGAAACGAGGGGTAGACTACAATGAGATCTTCTCTCCAGTTGTGAAGATGACTACAATCAGGTTAGTCTTGAGTATTGTAGCTGCAGGAGCCTTCTTATGTGGGAGCCTTGAATGATACATCTACACAGCACAAAAGCGAGGGTTTTCAGCTAGCTGGGCAGGAAGAAAACCTAGAGTGCAGATTGAAGGAAATTATGTACGGACTGATTCAAGCACCGAGGCTACGGTACTTGAAATTTGACAGTTTTATGCAAAAGGATAAGGTGCGAGTAATGTGCCATGAACCAATGTTGCTACTCTAAGAAGATGGTTCATCCTGCATTAGACAACTGTTAAAGGTTGATGACATGTTGGTCGCAGGCTCCGACATGGCAGAATTCAACAAGCCTAAGTGGTAGTTGCCCTTAGTGTTCGAGATGAAGGATAGATGCTCTGAGAAGCAGGTGCTTGGTTATGTGCTTACAGTTGGTGTAACAACAGTCGAGTGGGAGTCTAGACTACAGAAGAGTATCACTATGTTAACTATAGAAGTCTAGTTTATGGCAGTTGCATAAGCAAGCAGAGAGTTGATATGGTTGAAGAAGTCTCTTAAGAAGTTAGACTGAGCTCAGGCAGAAAGTGTTTAATACTGTGACAGAGAAACTAAGAGTTTGATTCATCTTGTGAAGAATCTAAAGTTTTGCAGTTGGGCAAAGCTTGTTCATATATTGATAAGTGAAGGATCCTTATCTTTGTTGAAGATTCTTGGACGAAGAGCCTTGCATCGATTTTCACCAGGTTGGTGATGAAAGAGAAGTTGAAGCTTTGCGCAGCTTCAACTGGCCTCCTAGTAAATTTATAACGGAGGATGGTGTCTTACCAGAGAGAGGTTATTCCCAGTTTTATGATGTTAGTTTAGGATACCTTGTATCGAAAGTCTCCTAGCCCTGCGTTTGGTTAGTGAAGCGTGTTTCGTATGTTCGGCGGTAGAGAAAGGTTAAAGCAGTAGCATTGTTGAAGGGAAAGTGGTTCGAAGTTTACAGAGATTACTTGAGACGAAGAGCAGTGAAGTGATCAGCCTTCAAGTGGGAGATTGTTGAGTTGTGAAGATTGATATAGGTCCCGATGTGTGTGGTGCAGATGGCGCAACCCCAAGTTGATCCAGATTCAACGATAGCTCAGGCAGAGCAGATCACGCCGTTCATATAGAGTGGGACAAGTGGTCCAACGACTCTAGAACATGTTGCGTCCTGTATCGTTGGAAGGGAGGCCCATTATAGTACTGGGTTTGAGCGGAAGATTGTTGGGTGCAAAACCAATCCCACATCGGTAAGATAAGTAAACTGAAGATGGGTTTCACACTTATAAATACCCCTCTCATTGTAATTGTAAACTTGGATATGGGTGTGTGTGTTTGTACCCCGTGCAGTTTAGCACGGGGCCTGCAGTTTGGCACGAGCCTGAGCAGTTTAGCTCAGAGCTTAATAATATCTCTCTCGTTTGATCCCGTGGACTGACACGACTATCCTAGTCGTGGATACCACGTTATATCTTGTGTCGATTATATTCCGCATTTATCTTCCGTAAGCCTTGTTTGTATTCTTTGTTTGTTCGAGCGGTGTGTGTCGGAGCTATATACCGTACAGAGGTCTATATAGAGGTGTGTGCAGGTGCCATATACCCTAACACACCGTTGGCAAAGTCAACGGAAACAAACTAGAAGTCAAGATCCTTCTCAAAGAGAGCAGCCATAGCACGAAGCACTCCGGGTGAACCTAGGTCGCCGTGTAATTTTATCACCATAGCTGATCGATGAAATATGTAACTAAAGTGGCATATAGAGGATTATAAAAAAAGATGATGATGATGATTAAAAGTGAATGATCTAAACTTGTGTAGCAAATGGGAGTAATATACATTCAAATATGCGATAAATTAGCTTTAATTGACTAATTATAGATTGATCAATTTTTCAAGATCAATTGTCATTCCAAACATGGCTTCCTTTATATTATGATGATTAGCAATAAGAACGAAAACAATGGTGCATCGATAACAAAATACAACCTTCAACTTATCAATACGGGCCAAAAAGTACAACAACAACAAACACCTTCACTTGTGAAGCATGGAGGCCACTTTGATCCAAGCAGGCCTCGAAAGGATATCAGACACCCAAGCACTGACATGAGGTCGTGCGTCGAACAACTTCCCCACCTTTGTTGACATCAAGTTATGGATGTTCGGGATGTGGTGGAGATCCGCCAATGTGAAGGTGTCTCCGCCCAAATACTTACTCTCCTTCAAGCGTTGTTCGTACACATCGAGCAACTCTTCCAATTTCTTTTCTAACTCCCCCACGGCCACCTCGTCAGTTGTTTGACCTAAGTACATAGGTTTGTAAATTAGCTCATAACCAAGCTTAGAAGACGTGGAATCAAATTTCTGATTCTCCACTTCCATCCACACGGATTGTATACCCGATTTCTTTAGATCTTTGATTATTAGATTTGTCCCCTTGTCGGCGTATGCCTCAGATACGTACTTAGTAATCGCCCTTGATTCTGCAACATATTTTTTATAATATATAAGTATTAGAACATGCACGTATTAACTTTCTTTGAATATACAATTTTATACATTCAGATGGTTTACTTTCTTTCTTTGAATATTATGAGATAAACGCAGTTCATAGTAAAACATCAACAAATATATAATTGGATTATATAATCCTTGCGCATTATTATTCGCTTTGTAATTTTTTTAACTCCTTGCTAGTTCTTGATTCAATTTGCCGTTCAGAAACAAAACTGACATATATGAAACTTAACACGACAAACAATAGTCTAAGAACACTCAAATATTCGATCTATTATTACGAGTATTACCGAATAACGTGAGATCACCATCCTCGAATGCTGGAAGTTCACCAAATGGCTGCATTTTTATAAGAAATCTAGAATAATTAGTTTCAAGCAAATAATGTACACATAATTAATTACTGTTCGATCTAACAACAAAGCTAGGTTACAGTACATTAAGAGCGAGAAACTGTGGTAACTTGTGTTCGCGAGCAACAAAATCAACAGGAACAAATTCGAAGTCGAGATCCTTCTCATAGAGAGCAGCCATAGCGCGAAACACTGAGGGTGAACCTACGACTCCGTGCAATTTGATTGCCATGGTAGCAGTAGTAGCTACTGAATACAGTAAGATATATGGTGACAGGAAAATGGATGATGAGTACATATATGTTTAGCAAAGAGCTAGAGTACGTATATATAAAAATGACATTATTGTCAATGACTTAATACAAAAAGGTATTATTTTATTGACTAAGCCAAGCGTAACTTGAATTAGTCTACTGTCTACGACTTTATTATGTTTTCCAAATCGAAAAATTAAGAAATTATATTGATTACGAGATTAACCTCGTCACCGGCCGAAAGCAACATCATTGATTACGAAGATAGTCCCATGCTTAACTATAATTTTAAGTTTAATTACGTACACTTAAATTTTTATCTTTTTTTACTTCTTCACCTAATGAAACTATGAAATAGAATTTACTGTAATATAAAAAGGCATTAACGACTCAAAATGTTTCACTTGAAAACTTATACAAGCTCTTTTTGTATTCTTATAACATATATAAAGTTAAAAACTTTGGTAATCTTACTTTTAATGAAAATTGTGAAAACTAAAATGAGTGTTGAATAGTTTGTATCGTTTTAAATTTATAGTTTCGAAAACTTATAGTGAAATCAAACAAACAATATATATATACAAATGTAAATGCAAGACAATAAGTAAATAATGAAAAGATCAAACCAAGACACAAATTTTTATAGTGGTTAGGCAACGAAGCTTCTTTCTTCACCCTACTCCAATCTTCGAGTATCAGACTCGAGAGTTCACTTGACTATGACAACAAGCTCCCTTACCTGGCGGAGAAAACCGTACAACGTCGCTTACAACTTTTACCGATACTAAGCTAAATATCGAGTTCTTGTCAAGGTAGAACCAACCTTTCACACTTTCTATTTTCAGGCTAAAAAACTAACCTAACTCTCTATTTTGGTATATGATGTTTAATTATGAACTTTGATGTATGGTGCTAATATGTAACAATACAACTATGTAAATACACAGACTAAAAGCTAAAACACATTAAACTTGTAAGTGTGCTTATCTTCTTCCCTTGCAAAGACAAGTGGTTAGTTATAAGGATCACTTAGATGGATATTAAAACAAGCTAGTGATCAAAGAGTTTTGTGACAGTAAAGAGAATGCTAAAATATGATTGCAAGTGTGAGTCTAAAGGTATGAAAATTGCTTAAATAGGCAAACATGTGAGAGGATCAGTAGCCCCACGGCTCCCTCTATTGATCTCTAAAGAGGGAGCCGTCAACATAAAACTCCCAAAATCAATCCGGATTTTGAAAGGTTAATACTACTTTCTTTTGAATGTTATTTCCTTTAAAATGCATGAAAGATTATAGCAATCTTATAAAATATTCTCTTTAGATTTGAAGATCAAATCACACTAAAAATGGGCTAGATATGGTTATACATGCAAGATGTCATTAGATATCTTTCTAAAAAAGGAAGATATGATCTAGAAGAAGAATGTTGTTCTATTTCCAATATGAAAAGATCGTACATTCTCTTTGAGATTACCTAACATACTTTCTCAAAAGAGTAAGATACTTGTAATCTCTAATAAGTGATATATTTGAAATATTATTCTTAAATGAAGGTAATTTGAAAGAAAAATGTAAGTAACTTTCATTGAGGTTTATGTAGTGATATGCATGCATAGTGTGGTGAAAAGTCTTTGATCACTAATCAAGTTTTGATAAACATATTTATACTATAAGTGATATTCGTCAAAAGAGAACTTACGACTAAAACTTGTTTACTTGGATTTTTACGCTATGTGTTTTTATATTTTTTATCATCAAAACAACGAGAGATCGTAAAATAAAAATAACGTTCTTACGTGATTATTTTTATTAACAAAAGTGAAAGATCCAAACATGGCTTCCTTTATATTAAGATGATAAGTAATAAGAACCAACAATGGTACATCTATAACAAAATACGACCTTTAACTTATTGATAACACATTACAAAAGTAATACGACGTCGTTTTTGACGTCGTGGTTTTTGCCTAGCTTCTACAGTAAAATGAACAGTACCCGGGCCACTGGGCTCGATTACTGTTCATCGGCCAAAAAAAAAACTTTATAATCCCGCTCTCCTTCTTTGGCCTAAAATAAGAAAAAAAATTTACGGGACGTACTCTCATTATATATACATACACATTACAAAGTATACGACGTCGTTTTTTACGTTCGTTTGCTACAGTACAATGAACAAGTCTGGTTTGGTCGCAATGGGCTCCCGTTTGGGCCTGGGCCTACTTTTTTTTATTCTGTCTGTGCTACTGTAATTTGAACAGTGTTCGGCCACAATGGGCTCGCAGTTTGGGCCCGGCCCCCTTTTTTTTTTTTAAATACGCTCTATACAAAAAGAAATACTCGACACAAAAAAATAATTAAAATTACAAAAGTTATGACTTATTCATATCAAAAAATACCGCTGTCATGAGGCCCAACAATAAGCTTCATATAAAAAAAACAAACCGCACAAAATATATTAAAAAAAAATTTGTTCGGCACAAAGTTCGTGGCTTACAGTAATATGAACAGTGTTCGGCCCAATGGGCTCCCAGTTTGGGCCGGCCCACATTTTTTTTTTAAATACGCAATACAAAAAAAAATTAACTCGACACAAATAAATAATAAAATTACAACTAAAGTACTGATCTTATTCACGCTCGCATCTTCTCTCTCTCTCGCTCGCTCGCAATCATGAGGCCCAACACATAAGTCCATATAAAAAAAACCACTATTAAACATAAGACCAAAAAAATAAACCGCACAAAATAATATTAAAAAAAAAATTTTGTTCGGCACAAAAGTGATACTACGTCGTTTTTTACGTCATGCTACAGTAATATAGCCATTTTTTTTTTTAATAAATACGCAATATAAAAAAAAATACTCGGCACAAAATAAAAAAAGAAAATTACAAAGTACTGACTTATTTAGATCAAAAAATTACCCGGCCATGAGGCTACATTAACACATAAGCCCATATAAAAAAAACAGTTATTAAACATAAGCCCGAAAAAATAAACCCGCACAAAATAAAAAATAGAAAAAACAATTAAACCGCAACTATGCTGCGAGGAAAAAATTAACGTTCCCGCAGACGCGCGGTGTAAACATGCTTGTTTGAAGAAAAATGTAAGTAAAAATTTTCATTGAGGCATTATGTAGTGAAATGCATGCATTAGTATGTGTGAAAAGTCTTTGATCACTAATCAAGTTTTGATAAACATATTTATACTATAAGTGATATTCGTCAAAAGAGAACTTACGACTAAAACTTGTTTACTTGGATTTTTACGCTATGTGTTTTTATATTTTTTATCATCAAAACAACGAGAGATCGTAAAATAAAAATAACGTTCTTACGTGATTATTTTTATTAACAAAAGTGAAAGATCCAAACATGGCTTCCTTTATATTAAGATGATAAGTAATAAGAACCAACAATGGTACATCTATAACAAAATACGACCTTTAACTTATTGATACGGGCCAAAATGTACAAAAACAACAACAAACATCTTCACTTGTGAAGCATGGAGGCGACTTTGATCCAAGCAGGCCTCGAAAGGATATCAGACACCCAAGCACTGACATGAGGTCGTGCGTCGAACAACTTCCCCACCTTTGTTGACATCAAGTTATGGATGTTCGGGATGTGGTGGAGATCCGCCAACGTGAAGGTGTCTCCACCCAAATACTTACTCTCCTTCAAGCGTTGCTCGTACACATCAAGCAAGTCTTCCAATTTCTTTTCTAACTCCCCCACGGCCACCTCGTCAGTTGTTTGACCTAAATACATAGGTTTGTAAATTAGCTCATAACTAAGCGTAGAAGCTGTGGGATCAAATTTCTGATTCTCCACTTCCATCCACACGGATTGTATAGCCGATTTCTTTAAATCCTTAAGCATTAGAACTGTCCCCTTGTCGGCGTATGCCTCTGTTACATACTTAGTAATCGCCCTTGATTCTGCAACATTTTTTTATAATATACTAAGTACTAAAACTTGTTCCCCAAATGCACACATTAGCCTTCGTTGAATATACAACTTTAAACATTTAAGATCGTTTACTTTTTTTCTACATTATGAGATAATCGCAGTTCATAGTAAAACATTAACATATATGAAACTTAACACGACAAACAATAGTATAAGAACACTGAAATACGCGATCTAATATTATTACCGAATAACGTGAGATCACCATCCTCGAATGCTGGAAATTCACCAAATGGCTGCATTTTTATAAAAAAAATCTAGAGTAATTAGTTTCAAGCAGATAATATACTCATAATTAATTACTGTTCAATCAAAGAACAAAGCTAGGTTACAGTACATTAAGAGCGAGAAACTGTGGTAACTTGTGTTTACGAGCAACATAATCAACAGAAACAAACTCGAAGTCGAGATCCTTCTCGTAGAGAGCAGCCATAGCACGAAACACTGAGGGTGAACCTACGACTCCGTGCAATTTGATTGCCATGGTAGCAGCACTAGCTAATGAATACAGTATGATATATGGTGATAGGAAAATGGATGATGACTACGTATATATAAATGACTGACTTGATGCAAAAACGTATTATTTTATTGACTACGCCAAGCGTAACTTGAATTAGTCTGTCTACGACTTTATTATGTTTTCCAAATCGAAAAATTAAGAAATGACATTGATTACGAGATTAGCCTCGTCACCGGCAGAAAGCAACGTCATCGATTACAAAGCTAGTCCCATGCTTAACTATTACTGTATTTTAAGTTTAATTACGTACACTTATTTTTTTATTTTTTTTACTTCTTCGCCTGATGAAACTATATATGAAAGAGAATTTACTGTAATATAGAAGGGCAATAAGGACTCAAAATGTTTCACTTAAAAACTTGGGTCCTAAAAACTTATACAAGCTCTTTTTATAATCTTATAACACATATAAAGTTATGAATCCCATTTCATAGATTAGTTTTTAATTTATTTTGGTTTTGGTTTTATGAAGAATTAATGTAACGCATTTTAAATTGCCTTAATTAAGATGCATGCCACTAGATATTTTGGTTTTAGAATAAAATAAACACGAAGAAGAGTCGTTTATAAGTTATAACGACCTTTTTTTGATGAAAATGTGAATTATATTACCATCAAATAGAATAGTTACAATACAAAAGAGGGAATCAAACAAGCTTAAAACCCTCATATAACAAACTGGAATGCTATACACTAGAAAAACAAATAAACTCATCACTATTTACAATTTCATCCTTCATACCCATACATTTCCCAATCAGATACATTAACTGTAACCATCCCAAAGCAGGTTAATAGCAGTTAAGGAACCTATTAGGCCTCATGGACTGGAAGATCAAAAACAGTGACTACATTTCCCCCGTGAAGACAAAGAAATAGACTTGAAACTGCAGCACAACCTCACAGAAAGTCCATTCCCAAGACATCCAAGGAAGGTGTGACAACCCGAGAATTTCCGTTCAATAAGTTAGCCGTTTCCGTGTAGTAATTTGAATTTTTAAATGTTTCGTTTAGCTTTACCGTTTAACCGGGAAGTTGTTTCGTTGTTATCTGAGAATCGTCTCCGGGAGCGAACCGGGACACCAAACGTTGTAGTATTTTGGCAATATCCGCGTTTTTATGTTTTTAAGCAATATTTAAAATTTTGTAATTTTTCGTGATACCGTTACTCGTTTCGTTACTTACGTGCTTCGCATTTAATTTATACTTATTCATGTGCATGCAAAGTCTTGGAAATTAATTCACAAAGAGCACTAGTGATCCTAGAAAGTGGGAAAATTATTTTTGGTCCCCCCCTTGGTCTCATTTCCAACCGGTTACACATACATATGTATACATAGGATTCAAAAATTTCAAAATCAAATCACTAACAAGCTTGCAAGGTTTATGGAAAGGACTAGTACTAGGAGAAATGTGATTTGTGGATCATTTTGGTCCCCTTGGGGCTCTTTGTCTTGATTTCGGTACACACACACACACACACTAGTAGTGTGTGAAGTAAACATCTTGGTATATAATCCATTTTATGGTCATTTGTTCATTCCATACACACACACATAAATTTTACTTCATCTTTCTTTCTCTTCCTCTCTTTTGCCGAAACACCTAGCACACACAAACCCACTTGTTTTTAATTTTTGATCATCCACTTGAAGATATATTGTTCGTGTTGATTGTTAGTTCATTAACGGGTTATTTGGTTTAAAGCAAGTTTTGGGTTGTTTTTGATTTCTAATCCACCTTTTTATTTATCGTTCCCCATGCTTCTTTGTAAGTCATTTTCTTATTTTATTTTTTAATAATTATGGGGGGGGGGGGTTGTAACTTTTGCATTGATATGGGGAAAAAATTTTTTTTTCATCCTGAACAAGTGTACAACGCGGATCATTCGTGAAAATCATTATTAGGTTTCTATAAAACTACAATCTCAAAGTTTAATTATTTCTTATAAATGGAAGAAATAAAAAGTAGTTTGTACTTTTGCATTAAAAGTTCTTATTATGAACTATGTTGATTTTTATTTGTTTATTGCTACGGCTATATCGTTTACTTAAAGATTTATCGTATGTTGAGTTAAATATCGTTGGCGAAAAGATTAAGTAGATGTTGGATTTGTTGTAAGCGTAAGTTGAATGTCGAAGAGGTTTAGTTTTAGAACGGACTTGTTGCGATATTTGAGGTGTTGGAAAATATATCGGATATATTGCGAGTCAATAAAAGATTGCTGTACTTGTAAAATAGATAGTTTTCACGAGTCGAGGTTGATAAAAATGGAAAGTCGATATTTTTAGAAAGGTCATGCCGAAATTTTGTAAACTTTATAAAAGCGTCGACGATATATATACTTTTATTATCAAATTATGAGATAGAACTGTGGGAAAAACGTAAGTGTCGAGTTTAGGTCAACATTTTTAGTTATCGAGTCAACGTTGATGTGTCGGGACACTAAAAGACGAAATACACTAAAAGACGAAATACACTAAAAGACGAAATACACTAAAAGACAAAATACACTAAAAGACAAAATACACTAAAAGACGAAATACACTAAAAGACGAAATACACTAAAAGACGAAATACACTAAAAGACGAAATATTTTCTAAGATGTTTTGAAGTGTCGAGACTTGTCAAAACTTATAACTTTCGAAAGTACGTTTTAAAAAGGGATACGCCGTGTCTACTCGTGCTCGGATGATCAGTTCTTGCGTTAAGCGTTATTCGTTGTACATCATTCTTAAACGACGACTATATGATAGGTTGTCGCTAGAACCGTGAGATTCATTTTCACTTGATTGATTCCTTTTGATCCACTACCCGTATAAGGTGAGTTCATAGCCCCACTCTTTTACTCGTTTTGAATAAATGTTTTATAACTTGGGGTGAGAAACATTGCTTGCTTTTAAAACTGGACACAAGTACTTTACGTGAGATTTTCCCTGTTTACGTGTTGCCTAAGTAGCTGTTAGACCACTACTGCCCGAACTATCATGAACTGTCAATCTCTTGACTGGAGGACCGGTCGAGGGAGCGCGAATGAATAAATAGATCTATTGGGACTAATTATCCCTATCCGGGTGAGTAGCGCTCACTACCCACGGGGCGCCCGATAAACGGATATATGTCATGTCGTACTGGTTAGGTTGTCTTTGGTCGGACACCTGGAAGGGCACACAAATACTTATAGCAATGTACATGCTAACATGCGTAATTAGCTTCAGTGTCATGAGCTTAGTGCAACGTAAATAGCTTTTTATGTAAAGTTGTATCTGTTATAACTGTCGCATACGTTTTGATATCTTGTGGTCCACTATAAGAACGTTTGAACTAAACCTATGAATTCACTCAACTTTATGTTGACGTTTTAAGCATGTTTTTCCCAGGTGCTTAGCATGGATGTTGTTGATTGACTTGTGTGAAGTCTATTTTCATGTACCGGTTTACCAGAGATTTATCTATGTCTTTAAATACCGTTGTTGAACTTATTTCAGCTTCCGCATTTTAACTTTGAATCTTTTAAATTTAATCGATGTAAAACTTATTATTATTATTTTAAAACTTTGCAACGGTATTTTTAAAACGTACCTTTAGAGGTCGTTCTTTATGCTTTGTACTTGAGATGCTCAATTAAGTCACGCCTCCGGACACGTGTTCCGTCCAGGCCCCGTCTGGGGGTGTGACAGAAGGCTGAAAATGCTTAACAAACTCATCAGCAACCTTAGTACCCTCAAATCTCATGCCTTCCTCATTACAGATACTAGTTACTCTGTTTCTTTGCCTTCTACTTTTCATTAACACAGTCCTTGAACTCTTGCATATCACTTGTCATATTTGATCCACCAGCAGAATGTTCTTCAACTTTTTAAAGGAAACATTACAATCACCAGCTAGCATCCATGGAGATCATAATAATTGTCTTTACAGCTTTTAGGTCCCTCCATAAAATTTTCCTTTCAAGACCAGTGTTTGCAGCATAAACAAAACTACAAAAACACTTAATGTTGCTATTCAAAACCTCAATTTGACATAGAACAGCTTGCTTTGAACAATGAAGAACCATCACATTCACGAGATCCTTATCCCACCCAATCAAAATTCTACATCCATTTTGGCTATAATTAATATTATAATACCAATTCTAGTTTCCAACACTCATCTAGCGAATGATATCTTCTCATGCACTTTCACATGAGTTTCAATAACTGCACAGATGTTAATTCTTTCATCTCTAATGAGTTGAATTACTTCATTCTGCTTCTTTACTTGATTCATACTTCTTATATTCCAAACAGCAATTTTAAAATCCATTAACATCATACTAAAAGAAAACAAACTGTCAATTTAGAACAGTTGCATCACCTCCCCTGACTTCATCAGCTAACCAATTTAAATCAGTTTGATCAGCATTCTTCATAACATCTTCTAAATTCTCCTCAGAACTACTTTTTTCCTTCTGTCTATCATCTTCCCATTTTTCTTTAAAGTAATGAATCATGTCCTTTGTACAATCTTTTGTTTCTTGTATGTTTGGTTGAAGCTTTTTGTTCAGATATTGATCAACTATCATTCTATCTTTTAAAATTCTCAGTTCATTTCTCTCATCTTCGTCCATTTCACCCAGAATAGCATATTTGTTAGCAGTCTTCTTCATAGCATTAAAATCCTCCTTCTGAAGTGGCCATGTTTTATTCTGCACAGTATTACTTTCCTTGTTTGGATCCTGCATACTTTGTTTCCCATTATTCCCTGTCTTCTTTCTCCATAAACCACCATTTTTCCTCATACCATTGAAGTCATTTTTACTACTGTTTACTACATCATCAGTCCTCTTTTGTCCTGCATTCTTTTTATAATTGACCTCAACAAAACCTTCAGCATCAGTTTCTATAGGCTTTACATTCTCCCTTCTTTTTCTAATCACATTTTTGTCTTTTCCCACAACATGTTAAAATCAGCCCAACCACTGAGCAATGAGAAGAAAATATTTAAAAAAAAAAAAAAAAAATTGGGGGGGGGGGGGGGGGGCAAATATCAGTTTCCTATTAAGTATTCTAATTTACAGTCTTTGATCCTTTCACCTCATTTTCTTTATTTCTGTATTGTATAACAATTTTATCTTTAAACTCTTTCTTCACATCAAGCTCTACCAGAACCCTAGCATATTTCATTTTTCCAGAACCATGTTTACACATTCGAGTTGTCACATTATCTATAATCAGGGTTTACCTAGACTACTAGCTAGAGCACTAATGCCCTCATTGCTCCAAGCCTCAAGAGGTACATTAGTTAACTTTGCCCATATAGGAATTGTAGACATTTCCTTCTTATCCATACCAATAATAGGATCCCATTTTTGAACAAACATTGACCTATTATTAACAATCCATGGTCCTTTTTCCAAGACTTCATTCAAACCAGCCTCACTTCTAAACTTGAAAAACCAATTCCCATTTGTGTGAGCCTTGACATCTAGGAGACCATACTTACTCCACATCCTCCTTAGATTGTAATTCAACTCATTTGTAGACATTTTACAACCCACAAAGTATCCACAAAGAGTTAATCTCCATCTAACACTTCCCTTTGACGTTAAATCCTCATCAAACACAACAAATTCATTTCCATCTTCATTAATCACAGTTGGTTTGAATTTTAGTTTATTATCCTCATTACTAGTCTCACATTGTTCACTTTATTCACTTGAGTATTATCACTAGTTACATCAGTATGCATATTATTTACTTCATTCACCTTCTCAGGATTATTCACAAACACATTCTTATCAATGTTACCAGAGGACTGAGTATCACTTACATTGGGTGTTACAGCTTCAAAATAGTTATCCGCATTACCAAACACCCCCTTATCCGTCACAACATCTTTATCCCCAAAATCCCCATTTTCACTTCCACACCCAGCCCTAATTTCATCCCCAACTCCATCAGAACCATCATCTACACGTTTCTGACTTAAATTCTGCACCACATGATCACTAAATTTCAACGGAACCCTCACTTGTCTCTTTGAAGGTTTCCTTTTCGTCGCCATCAAAACAGAGCAATGGAACAGTACCGAAACTTGAAAATTAGGCTAAAAAAACAAAATTAAAACAGCTAGTTGTATGCAAACTAGACTACTGAATCTAATGCCCGTACGGAATTTGAAGAATTGTTAAGAAATAGCATCAATGTTGTTTTTTGATTTTTTTCTTGGGATAATTGGCGGAAAAAGTTAATTTGGGGGTTTTCGATTAGGGCTGTTTTTTTTCTGCTTTGATACGGTATCAGGTCCACTTGAGCATAAGCCCCAAGAGAGACTTATTTAATTTTGTACATAAAATACACACAAGAAAAAAAAATTAAGTTATAACGACCTAAGAAACCAAGAAAGATAATATAAATTATTAAACATTGAATAATAGTGATTAAACGACGATAACAGTTCAACTACAACCTTTGACTTGTTTAAAAAAAGAAAAACCACAATAGATCACAAACACAACACGTACAACTTATAAAGCCGGTTATGTCAACCTTCGTGTTTCAGGTACGTACGTAGTCACGTTCACTTA
Organism: Tanacetum coccineum; assembly: GCA_026074375.1. NCBI lineage: Eukaryota > Viridiplantae > Streptophyta > Magnoliopsida > Asterales > Asteraceae > Tanacetum > Tanacetum coccineum. Next base: position 6,768 of record BQNB010101428.1, on the reverse strand, counting down.
ATGACGCAACTTTAACCCAAGCAGGCCTAGAAAGAATGTCACATACCCACGCGCTGAAATGCGAGTGCGCAAACACCTCTTGACCTAGCCACAATCAAATAATGAATGTCTGGTAAGTGATTAAGATCGACTAACGTGAAGTTAGCTCCACCCAAATACTTGTTTGTGGTTAGTCGTGATTCATATACGTCAAGGACATCCGCTAGTTTGGGCTCAAATTCAGATACTATGGCCTCGTCTGCCGTCTGTCCTCTCATTGGTTTAATGACTAGCTCCTGATATAACTTTGCAGATATCGGATCGAATTTCTGACTTTCTACTTCATTCCATACTGTTTAGTATTGTGGATTTTTGAGTATATTTTTGTTATAAGAGGTGTCCTTGATACGCGTAATCCCTTGCTTATGCACCGGGTGATTGCCCTTGATTCTGCATCATATTATTAGACGGTTCATTATAACATGCGTCGTAGTATAAGAGCAACCACTATAATAAATATCCATAAAATATAAATAAAGTTGTAATATTATGTCCTGCGTTAAGAAAATTGAAGGTTGAAAAGCCAAACAGATCGAAAGCTTATACTGAAGAAAATTTTGAATCAACTTGCGAAAGTTGGAGCTTTGCAATATATCGTTACCAAATAAGGTGAAATCGCCGTCCTCTAACACCGGAATTTGACCAAATGGCTGCATATGAATACATACATATGTTAGTAACGTTCATAAGCAAATGAAATTTAGTGAAAGGTTAAACTAAGCTTATGTGTAACTCTAACTCTAATTATATTGGTTATCTTACGTTGCGAGCAAGAAACTGAGGTGTCTTTTGTTCCTTGACATCAAATATCTGAGTGGGAACAAGCTCGAAGTCGAGATCCTTCTCAACAAGAGCAGCAATAACACGAAAAGTTGCGTTTGAACCCACGAGTCCGTACACTTTAATCACCATGGAATGAGTTGGTAGAAAATGCTGAGGATTGCAAGAAATGAAGATGTGATTGAAATATGTGTAGCAAAGGAATTATATATGTATGGCATGATGATGTGAAGGCGAGATTATTGAGTCATTGATTGCCTCGCATTGTGTAGAAGAATGATTAATCTAAAAAAGAAAGACCTTCGAATTGGCATTCTCACCGCAATATAATACTAGACACATGGAAAATGAGCTAAAAAATATTTAGGGTGTCTTTGGTGTTAGACTATGGGAATAAAGGAATTGATTTGATAGCCAAATTTTGAATGCCAGAGTGAATGTGAAGTGGTGTTACATTTTCAAACCCATCGACCAGGTTTTCTGAAACCGACCCTATGAAGGTTTTTTCATTATTCATGAGCATTTTTTCTATCAACATCATTTCACTACAAAACATCGATTTGTTGATCTTTTTCATCATCGTACGCCTCAATAATGTCGTTTCATGACGACATATTATTGAATATTCTTTAAGAACACCTACATTTTAGTCAATTCACACTTCGGGGCCAAACCAAACATGAAGGTTCCTCACAAGGAGATTGTCTACACTTTGAAGCTTCCGCAACTGCATATGTAGTTTGGTAAAATCAAAAGGACGAATTTTACAGTTTACTCCACTAAAAATGAAGACACTAAATAACAAAAGCAAAAAAGAAGCTCGATTGTACGTTTCTAGTTGTTTGCTATCTACATTTCTGATTGTGGACGTATGGCCTGGAATTAATGGAGCTAAACAAATAAGTTTGGGATTGCACATAAGATAATTTCAGATGGACAAAGACATAATTACCTGAGGACATAGACATAAGTTTTGAGACCATGAGACATAAGTCCCGAGATGGACACGAGACATAAGCCTGGGATGGACATAAGGTAAGTCGGGGACGGACATGAGACATAAGTACGAGATGGACACGACAAATATAGATATAACTAAAGAGGAAGAAAATAAGCTCTCGAACAGATTGGGAGACACCTTCGTCCAAGAGCACAATAAAGAGGAAGGTAGATTATGACCCAAATGAACTAAAGGATGGGCTCCGGCACCATATTATCAATGTTTTGAAACTCGGTATCGACCCGCCGGGTCAACCCGTTAAAAAAATCCGTTTCCGGTCAAAAAAACGGTTCAAATTAAACGGTTTTATATTTTCGAAACCCGTTAGACCCGCCGGTTTAAGGTGACCCGGGTCATCCCTGTTCCTCGAGATTCGGCCGGGTTTTGGTTTTTCCACATTTTTTTTACAATAAAGCATGTTTTATAAATATAATGCGACGTAATTTTTATTTGTCACATGTAAATTTGTTAGTAATCGTTTTAGGCTCATATAAAAGTATATTATCATGATTTATATATATACATTATTTGTATCATTACAAATGTTCGTATTTTTATTTTTTTTTTTTCGAAAACGGTTAGCCTGACGGTCCAACCAGCTTGAACCGGTACCCGGTAACCCGTTGAGTCGACCGGGTCGATTTAGAGACCCGATTTTTCCAAAACATAGCTTATTATTCAGGGAAATTAAACCAAAATCACTTATAAGTACTTATGCATTTGTGTTTCACTTTTAAAGGTTTTTAAAGTGAATTCCCCCCACTCTCACTTGTCATTTCTTCTAATCGCTCTCAAGACATACAATAAACTCATACATACATTATTAAAACATGCTATGATAAATACTGTTGGAATCTACACCATCCAACAAACCCGAAGATCGATATTGCGGAACCTAGAACACTTCTCAAGGAGCTCGCGAATTGAAGCTGCACCAAACTAAACCTTTGGATATAAACGAAAACGAAAGTAATATACTACAAAGAATAGCCAAAGTATTATATTGTTAGTTAAAGCCAACGGCTCAATGAGGAAAAGAACAAAAGAATGTGATATATGAGTCCTTACCCCCACCTCTATTTATAGAGTGAGGGGCTTCAACCAACCGACGAACAAACACTACACCCTAGACAACAGCTGACACAACTAGACCAGCTGTAAGGAAGCTTCATGACTTATTCATGAAGATACATCATATTAAACATTAAGCTACAGATACTGTAATCACAAACTATAACAAGGAAACTACTAAGAATTACTAGAAACTACTTGGGCCAAAATACAAAACAATTCCACCTTAGTGGCAAGACTAGTTTCTCCCAAGACACCAAGTATCTCATTAAACACCACATCCCTGCTTATATTATCTTTGTTTGACATCACTAACCTCCAAAAATCTATATCCCTTCCAACCATCAGACACCCCAGGAATAAGCACTTTATAGCTCTAGCTTGAGCATCCCCTGATTCCAACAGTGAAGAAGACAACGCAACCAAATATCCCTCACATCTCGTAATTCGCCGGATGTCCTGACCATAAATCCATAGGTGTCTTCTTCTCCAATGCTGTAGATGGAGACCTATTGATCAGATATGCTGTCGTCACCGTTGCTTCTGCCCAGAATGAATCTGGCAAACCAGACTGAATCAGTAAACACCTTACCTTGTTCAAGAGCATCCTATTCATTCGTTTAGCTAGACCATTCTGTTGCGGAGTTTCCTGCAACTTCAACTGACTGCTACCCCGTTCTCCTTGCACAAGCTATTAAATTCCAGATTACAAAACTCTAAACCGTTATCTGTTCGCAGTTTCTTTAGTTTTCTACTTGTCTGGTTTTCCACCAACTGCTTCCACTCCTTGAACTTGCTGAACGCCTCATTCTTGTGTCTAAGAAAATGAACCCAAACCCTCCTCGAATAATCATCAACAATCGATAAGAAGTACCGACAACCACTCATTGATTCCACCCGAGAAGGACCCCATAGATCCGCATGGACATAGTCTACAACTCCTTCTGTTTTGTGTTGACCTCGACCAAAACTAACCCTGGTCGATTTTCCCAAAACACAATTTTCACAGAATTCGAGCTTACCTAGACCTTTCTTCCCCAGCATATCTCTCCTTTCCAGTTCATGCAAGCCTGCTTCACTAATGTGACCCAGGCGTTTATGCCACACCTGTGCAAGACTCTCCTTTTCTTGTATACCGACACTAGCTTCACCAGATTCAGCCCAACCATCCAAGGAGTACACACAATTTTCCTTTATAGTTCCTGATAATACCATCAAGGAACCCTTGATCACCTTTACTCTTCCATTCTGCAACTTTACGGTATGGCCCTCTCGATCCAGAGTGCCCAAAGATATCAAATTTCTCTTTAACTCGGGAATGTAACGCACATTCTTAAGTACAAAACTTGAACCATCTTTCATTTGTACTCTCACCTTCCCTGTCCCCATGATGGCACATGCTCTATTATCACCGAGCAAAACCGTAACCACCATCTTACATTTGTAACTCTCACCTTCCCTGTCCTTCAAGGCTTTTGCTTCGTACACATCACGCCAAGTTCTTCCAATATCTTTTTAACCCCCCACGGGCCCCCCCCCCCCCCCCCCCCCCAAATCCTCGTCATTGTTTGAGCTAAATACATAGGTTTGTAATTAGCTCATCAACTAAGCGTAGAAGTCTGTGTGATCAAATTGCTGATTCTCCACTTCCATCCACACGGATTGTATAGCCGATTTCTTTAAATCCTTAAGCATTAGAACTGTCCCCTTGTCGGCGTATGCCTCTGTTACATACTTAGTAATCGCCCTTGATTCTGCAACATTTTTTTATAAATACTAAGACTAAAAACTTTTTCCCAAATGCACCACATTAGCCTTCGATAATAAACAATTTTTGAACATTTAAGATCGTTTACTTTTTTTTCTACATAGAGATAATCGCAGTTCATAGTAACATAACATATATGAAACTTAACACGACAAAACAATAGTATAAGAACACTGAATACGCGATCTAATATATTACACGAATAACGTGAGATCACCATCCCTCGAATGCAGGAAAATTCACCAAATGGCTGCATATTTAATAAAAAAAATCTAGGTAATTATTTCAAACAGATTAAATACTCCAAAAATAATTACTGTTTCAATCAAGAGAACAAAGCGAATTTTACAGTAACATTAAGAGCGATAAACTGGGTAACTTGTGTTTACGAGCAACATAATCAACAGAAACAAACTCGAAGTCGAGATCCTTCTCGTAAGAGCAGCCAAAGCAAACGAAAACACTGAGGTTGGAACCACGACTAACCGTGCAATTGATTGCCATGGTAGCAGCAGTAGCTAATGAATACAGTATGATATATGGTGATAGGAAAATGGATGATGACTACGTATATATAAATGACATTATTGTCAATGACTTGATGCAAAAACGTATTATTTTATTGACTACGCCAAGCGTAACTTGAATTAGTCTGTCTACGACTTTATTATGTTTTCCAAATCGAAAAATTAAAGAAAATTACATTGATTAACGAGAGTTTATTTTTTTAATTATATATAGCCTCGTCACCGGCAAAAAGCAACGACAATCGATTACAAAGCAGTCCCATGCTTAACTATTACGGTATATTTAAGTATAATTACGTACACTTAATTTTATTTTTTTTTACTTCTTCGCCTGATGAAACTATATATGAAAATATTGCTTGTAATATAGAAGGGCCATAAGACTATCAAAAATGTTTCCTCTTAAAAACTTATACAAGCTCTTTTTAATAATCTTATAACACATAAATAGTTATGAATCCCATTTCATAGAATTGATTTTAATTTATTTTGGTTTTTGGGTTTTATAAGAATTAATGTACGCATTTTAAATTGCCTTTATTTAGAAGCAAAGCCACTAGATATTTTGGTTTTAGAATAAAATAAACACGAAGAGTCGTTTATAAATTATAACGACCTTTTTTTAATATGAAAAGTGAATTATATTACCATCAAATAGAATAGTTACAATACAAAAGAGGGAATTAAACAAGCTTAAAACCCTCATATAACAGCATCATCAATTGTCCTGACATTGATACCTCAGTTAAGGGACTACATTTCCTTTAGAGTTAAGTACATTTTTGGTCCTTGTGGTTGTAGCAGATTTCACTTTTGGTCCAAAATTCAAAAAAGTTTCACTTTTGGTCCGAATTTCAAGTTTCGTTTCAATTTTGGTCCATTCGGTCCATTTCCAACTGTGAAATTCGGACCAAAAGTGAAACGAAACTTGAAATTCAAACCAAAAGCAAAACTTTTTTTATTTTTGGACCAAAAGTGAAATCTGCTACAAACCACAAGGACCAAAAATGTACTTAACTCTTTCCTTTATGAAGACATTACATAACTACTCTGCAGCTCCCCTCACAGAATAGGTAGGCAATGGCATCCATAGAAGGCATTATCCCATACAACTGAGATCCAACCATCTTTATATCTCCCATACTACACTCAATCCCAAACACCCCTATACCAACTACTCTTTATACTTAAACTGTACATTCCACAAATCTGCAACTTTCACAGTATTAGCAGACTTTTTCACACTCAAGCTCATTAAATGCAGCCTAATGTTCTCCATGATATGTTGTAAAACTGTTTGATATGACTTTTTTATTTGAGTAAAAATCCTATCATTCCTCTCTTTCCAAACATAGTATACACAGGCAGCTAAACCAATTCTTCTTAGAACACTCCAAATAGAATTAGAGCATTTGAAATTACCCATTGTCTGGACTATTTGATCCCATTCATTTGTAGCATTAGCAGCATTCATTTTCCTCTTAGTAGCATCCCAAATTGGAGTAGAAAATTCACATTTGAAGAAAAGATGATTATGAGAATCATTACTTTTACTGCATAAAGGACAAACTAGATTCTCCATA
>BQNB010101427.1:0-11337 GCA_026074375.1 Tanacetum coccineum | reverse complement strand
CCCTATCTTATTTCTTTGTAATGTCTTTCTAGCTCCTTGCTAGTTTTTTTTAATAAAGTTGCCGTTCAAAAAAAAACAAACGTATCTTGTTAAATATAGATATGCACATCATTCAAAATCATGTGTGCACTCTCCCAAGAACATAATTGCACGCTTCACTTTTTCATCAAATTCGTTAGAATATATGAGTATTATTCAAAAAACATATGTGCGCGATGCGTTTTCTTGTCAAATTCATTAGAACATATGTGAACATCTTTCACAACATTTGTGCACGATGCGTGTTTATTGTGGGCACATAATTGTAGAATACTAGTAATCTTAAGATCAAGCAAGAACAAGAGTGAGATGTGGGTTGGATTGTTAGTGAAACTTGGATGGAAAATGGATGATGGATTAATGTAATGTGTGTGGAAACAAATGAACAACCAACCCTCTCCAAGACTAGGAGAGGGGTATAAATACTTACTATGGTCGGCCATGGGCTAGAGTTGGGCCACCCATGGGCCTTAGGCCGGACTAGATTACTAATCTAATCCCTATACATAAATGATTATTAGAATTTACCAAATTCACATATACTATTGCCTAAATATTAAAATTCATACAATACCATCATAGCCAAAAAAACCCAATTAAATAAATAACTTTTTACAGGTATTATCACATATACTTTTATAATGTGTTTGTTACATAATGGAGAGTATACAAAATTAAAAGTATAATCACTATCTAACATGCAACCTTTTTTGTGTATTTTCTTGTTTTTTAAATGACTCGGAGGAAGTTGTTGCATTAATATATTGACTCATCAACTTCTTACCCTCATATAACATGCTACTTTTGTCGGTATTTCTTTTTACATTTTGACTTGTTGAAAATAAAATTGGTCAAAATTTCCATCACTAATGAGAAAAACAAGAATGTGTCATTTTGTTATCTCTTAAAAGGATCCACTACTGAAATACATCTGCAAGACGAGTCAAGGAACAACACAAGCTTTATGCAAGCATTCTTGCACAAAATTATGCTCATATTTTTCCCAATTTGCATCCTACTCGGTCTGTAAGATATAATTACTACTAGCTAAAACGATCCGTGAAATTCACGGGTATTTTAAAGTAACGTCCAAAAAAGTAGGCAAATGTCCTGCGAAATTATGAAGTAAGAAGTTAGACAAGGACCACCATCTTGATAATAAATGTTAATTACGTCCTCGGTCCGATTCGGTCTTACAAAAACCCAACGATTATGCTTTGTTGCGGACTGGACTGACCAGTACCGGACCAGACCATTTTAGTTCGGACATCGGTCCGACGTTTTGGAAAAATTCGGGTCCGGTCCGGTCGGTCTGGGTCGGTAGTCGGTTTTCGGAACATGTCTCACCCTGTTGTATACAATTAGTAATAATCAAACATATGTATTATGAAACACAATAATAAAAAAAATCAAAAAAAGAAAATAACCATCCTTCCATACTTTATTTTGCAATTCCAGTGCAAAATAATTACATGGAGCCTCTTGTGATGGTCAGAGCTTTTGCAAATCTGTAGCAATTGGTCAATTGCAATATAAATTTGCAATGGATTTTGATCGTATCTCGATCCGATCTTACGATCTCGATCTTGCAAAGACAAAAACGATCCCAGGTGGGATCGCGATCTTGACAGCCTTGTTCTAAACCATTGTTCACGTTCAAGGAGTTCACCATATTCATTCACTTTTTGAATGCTTACCTCCAACTTGGAAAATGTAATGCATTGACGAATTTATTTATTGTAGAGTCAAGACCCCAATTATACTCCTTTGGTGACGGACATTGATTTCTAAAATAAAGCACACTTTATCACATTTTCATCGTACTTTATCCACTTTACTTTTCTAACTTTATAGAAAGAAAAAAAAAATATCGGTACAAAATACTTTCATTTTTGTCTTTTTCTAAGTCGTGATGACCATTTTACTCTTTCAAGATATTACATAAATGGTCCTTGTATTACATAAATAGTCCCTGTTACCCATCATCTTCATAAAAAAACCCAGTCAGTCACACCAACAGAAACTCAAGTCCCAAGTCATTCCATAGTTTCGTATGCTCTACTTTGCATGTTTTATACATATTGGAGGACTGTGTTGCATTTAAGACCAAAATAATTTTTACATGTATAAAATCAGTTTTCCCTATGTTTAGATAATAGATGATTCAAACATCCTGGCTATATAGCTGGTAACACTCTTAAACCACCATTCTTTTGTAAGATGTCACTACGTAACACTTAAAGAACAAGTAGTGGCGGTTGGTCGGAGGTGGGATACCCGGTGACAGGGTGATGTTTTTAGACCGGGATTGGTTGTTTTTTTGATTTCGGGATCTTGTTTTTATGAAGATGATGGCTTTGATGGCAGCAGGAACTATTTATGTACACAAGGACGATTTATGTGAATTTTTTGAAAGGGTAAAATGATCATCACAAAAGACAAAAATAAAGTATTTTGTACCGAAAAGAAAATTTTTTCATTATAAAAGTTACAAAAGTAAAGTAAATAAAATATAATAATTTCTAAAATGATTAGCCTTAGAGCATTGAGTATCATGGCTAAATCACTCGTCACTTCCTACGTGGCATTCGCCATTTGATAGCCACCACACCCCAACCTTAGCCAAATGTTAGCCAAACCTTCGCCACTTGATCAACGTAGAAAAAGACAAACAAAAAAGTACAAGTGAGCCTTGTAACATGAATGCTTACCAAAGCAGACCACAAAAATGAGAAAAAAAATATGATAAAAAAATAAAATGATGAGTGATGGGGCTCAAATGGCATTGGTTGGAGTATTTATGAAATAAGGGGTATTTTGAGATGTTGTGTTGAAATGATATGGCAATGATGAGACCCAAATGGCATGACTTTCCTTAGAAATAAGGGTTAATGGCATGTAATAGCAACGTACTTTTCAATTTGAGCCGTTATCAGATACGAACTTTAAAAAGTATCACAATACCCATCCAACTTTCAAAATTTGTGCTATTATCATACTTTTGATGACGTGTCATGTTATAAATGGTGCCACGTGTCAGACTTTCAGGTATGCCACGTCATTGCCACCTTTGCTTCTCCTTCTTTGGAGAAAGAAACTGCTCTTTTAAAATGGAAAGCAAGCCTTCAAATCCCAAACAACTCCCAACTCATATCTTCTTGGACGAATTCTAGTGCACCCGCGGTTTCATGTTCTTGGTTTGGAATTTCTTGCATGGCTGATGGCAACATTTACAGGTTGAACCTCACGACGTCTGAATTAATTGGTACGCTTCATGATTTTCCCTTCTTATTCTACGCAATCTTACCCATTTTGAGCTTAGTGTAAACAACTTCTTTGGTCCCATCCCACCAGAAATTGGACTGTTGTCCAAACTTGTCTATCTCGATTTTTCAGCGAATCAGTTTTCTGGTCCAATCCCACCAGAAATAGGAATGTTAGCTAATCTTGAGACCCTCCACTTATTTGTAAATAATTTCAATGGTTCTATACCACCAGAGATTGGTCAACTAACCTCTCTCTTAGATCTTGCCTTGTATAACAATTCTCTTCAAGGAGAATTGCCTACCACATTAGGCAACTTGAGAAAGTTGGCTTATCTTTATCTTGACGATAATAAACTCTCTGGTCAAATTCCACCTGAGTTTGGACAACTTGTCAATCTTTTAGAAGTGTATATTACCAATAATTTTCTTCAAGGTCCAATTTCACCTACCGTTGGTAAACTGAGCAAGTTAAAGGTTTTGCATCTTTTCAATAACACATTAACTGGTCCAATCCCGCATGAAATGGGAAGCATGGTCTCGCTTCAGAGCTTAAGCCTCTTTTTCAAAAACATCTTCTCTGGCTTTATTCCTACATCTTTTGGCGTGATTTAACGTCTTTAAATATCCTTCATTTGTACCACAATCAACTCTCTGGGCCCATACCTATTGAGTTAGGGAATTTACAGTCTCTTGCCGATTTGGCTTTGAACGAAAATAAGCTCAATGGTTCTATTCCTTCATCGTTAAAAAACCTTCGACAGCTTCAGTATCTGTATCTCAGTATGAACAAGTTATCTGGTCCTATACCAGAAGGATTGGGGAGTCCAGACTTGTTAGAACTACAATTGGACAGCAACCAGTTGTCTGGCCAATTGCCTGAAGATTTGTGCCAGGGTGGAAAGCTTCGAAACTTATCTCTAACCCTTAATCAACTCAGTGGCACTATTCCGATAGGCTTGAAGAACTGTCAAAGCTTGATTAGAGCTACATTTGATTGGAATATATTCAGCGGGTATATATCAGATAGCTTTGGGGTCTATCCAAGCTTAGATTTCTTTGATGTCAGTCATAATAATTTTCATGGGAAGCTGTCTCAAAACTGGAGTAAATGCAAGAAGTTGACAACCTTACGGTTGGCATATAACAACATCAGTGGTAGCATACCGCCAGAGTTCGGAAAATCTCAACTACAGAGGCTTGATCTAACTTCAAATCACTTGGTTGGTGAGATTCCAAAAGAGTTAGGACAGATGAAACATATGTTGTATTTGTCCCTGAGTGATAACAAACTTTCAGGTGTTATACCTCAAGAGCTTAGCTCATTGCACAGCCTACTTACACTCGATCTATCCAAGAATACACTAACTGGGCCAATACCTAGATACATCAGTGATTGGGCACAAATCATTTTCCTTAATCTTAGTCATAACAAGCTCAGTGAAAAAATCCCATCGGAGATTGGTAAACTGAGTCATCTTACCAAACTCGATTTATCTTGGAATTTACTCACAAATGAGATACCATCTGCATTTCAAAGTTTAGTAAATTTGGCAGTTATGAATCTTTCTCACAATAGTCTATCTGGGTCTATTCCTAAAGATTTTAAATATCTGCCTAGCGGGATTGATATCAACCTATCCTACAATGAGCTTGTAGGTCTGGTTCCTCCTTATCCTATCTTTTCGAATGCGTCCATAGAAGTGTTGCAAGGCAATCCAGGTTTGTGTGGAAATTTTACAGGATTGAAACTCTGTGAAAGTCAAAATAATCCCAATCATTACAGGGTCATCCTTGTAATTATGCTCCCTCTTTTCATCACACTTTTACTTGGTTTATTCGTGTGCTGCTTCATGGCTTATCGACGACCAAAGGAAGCTTCTCCAGAGGAACCATTGGTCGAAGCAGGTGATGATTTTTTCTCAATATACAGTTTTGATGGACGCGCAATGCATGATGAAATCGTGAAGGCAACCAATGAGTTTGACGATGCATATTGTATTGGTACCGGAGGGCATGGTGTTGTGTATAAAGCCAAGCTACAACTAAACAATATTGTAGCTGTCAAGAAGCTTCATTCAGCGTCCGAGAAAGTTGATCATGCAGGATTCCTTAATGAAGTGAGAGCATTAAGCAACATAAGACATCGAAACATTGTGAAACTCTATGGGTATTGCTTCCATGCTCGTCATTCGTTTTTGATCTATGAATACCTTGAAAAGGGAAGTCTCAAATCAATCTTAAGTGCGGACATCATAGCAAAGGAATTAGATTGGTTGAAAAGGGTTAACATTGTAAGGGCGATAGCGAATGGGTTGGCTTATATGCACCACGATTGCTCACCGCCTATAATTCATAGAGATATTTCAGGAGCGAACATCCTCCTTGATGCTGATTATGAGGCGCATATCTCTGATTTTGGCACAGCAAAGCTTTTAAAGCTCGACTCGTCCAATTGGACTGCGATTGCAGGCACATACGGTTATATTGCACCAGGTAAAATTATTTCATATATCTGAATATGTGATGTCTAGTCTACATCTATCTCCTCCATTTATCTTATGAATTTGTTATAACACATTTTATGTTTTCTATCTCATGTATATTTCGATGTAGAGCTTGCTTATACAATGGTGGCAACTGAGAAATGTGATGTGTATAGCTTTGGAGTTGTTGCACTAGAAGTGATCATGGGAAAGCATCCTGGAGAACTCATAACATCTCTACCAACATTGTCTACTGATTATCTATTGCCAGCCAATGTAGGAGATAGTCGGATACAGCCACCAGCATGCCAACTTGAGAAACTAGTTAAGTCGGTTTTGATTCTTTCAAGGGCATGTTTAAACTCCAACCCGCAAGAAAGGCCAACGATGCGTCAAGTTTCAAACATATTATCAATGGAGGAGCGACTTTGGATTGACGTCTCTGGAAATTTGGTTGCTTGATATATATGTTGTTATATTTATTTAATAATTAATGTGTGCTTTCGATTTTGACGTTATTTACTTTTTTTTAGAATGTCATCGGTTTAAGAAACTTTTGTTATGTTTGATTTTGTTACGTCAATAAACATTTTCACCCTAATCGTAGACTTACGCATTATCGTTTTTGCATTGCGTTGTAGGATCCTTATTAGATGATTATTTGAATGTACGTACGTGAAGAAGAATATGTAACCATATATCCTTAACTACTAATTGAAAAAAGTTTAAGATCCATATATAAGATGTAACAAAAAGGTTAAGCAAAGAAAACCAAAGGCAAATAATATTCACAACCCTAACAAGTCACATGTACTTTCTCACATATGCATGAGCTTAATTAGACTTCAACCCACAACTCATACTTGATGGATCACTCACATGCTCCTACACAAAAAAAGCCTTTTGGTGTGTGATTTGACTCGTAAAGATAGCATTAGGAACAACCGAACGTTCATCGGCAAATCCTTATCAATGATGGCCGTTTCATTGCTTATCGGCAAATCCTTATAAATTAACTAAAACTTACTTTCATGTTGATGAATGATCTTGATGATAAATAATGTTGATTAATGGGTAGAGTTTTATTTTCTTAAAAGGTTACATGTTCTACATAATTTTTCAAAAGAACTATTCTTTTCGGGAAAGAACCGGAACCGACCAGTTCTATCCCGAACCGTCCTAAGAACCAAAAATTTGAAATTTTAGGAACCAAGAACCGGACCATGGTTCTAATATACGGTTCGGTTTCGGGACGGTTCCTCGATTTGTTTGGACACCCCTATCGTCGATATGACATTATGTCTTGTGTATCGGTTTCTAGTCGAAAGAAAACAGTTACGTTATTGAAATTCTTACTAGCTTCACTTCTTTGTGCCTCTGTTTAGGTTAAGGAAATAACAATAAATAATAAAATGTTCAGCGAAGGTGTTGCCGAACATGGATGTCGGACTTTGTGGGAAGAAGGAGACGATTTGTTGTAAACTTTGTGGGAACTTGTGTTTAGTAATTGGCAATATTCAAAGAACACCTTTAACTTTCAACTAATTTTTCGTTTATAGCCTTCTAGTTTCATTTCTCTTATATTTGATTAATTTATGCAATCTATTAAACTTTCTTTTAAACTGTTTTTATTGTGTAGAAGTTGCACTATTAAGTTTATAAAGTCTTTACCTTTAAGCTGATAAAACTATAAAAGACTTCATTTATTTTCAGCACAAATAAAATGAGTTACTTAGCTAGAAATATGCACACATTACTCAAATTTTTTAGAGTTAAACTTTTTGTGTTATAATGCAACTGAATCAATTTATAAAGTAAACTAAATTAATTAGAAGTCCAAGTATGTTTAGGCCAAGTCGTTAGAAATATCGTGTTGTTTGTTTATATGTAGGGGCATTTTTTTATCAACTCGTCCAGGACAGTCGAGAACTCAGGAATGACATTACTAATAACCTTAACACCTGGAAAATCATATAGGAGTACAACACTTATTTCACAATCCATTTAATTTTGTCAAACAACTAACATAACTTCCAAATAATATTACAACAAAATAAAAAGTTAAATAAACAAATTTTTAAACCCTAATCTCGCATGACACATAACAACTATCATATGGATATTTGCTTTTATTCTTTTGTCAAAGATCATCTTTCAATTCAAAAGTCATCCATCTAAGGATGTAGAGGGCTAGATATTTGAACTCTCAGTAATGATACTTGCTGATAGTTCATGGCAAAGATGATTCATGTCAAATCTGACAAACTACAAGAATGTTTTTTGCAATTTAATTTAAAAAAGATTCATATTATAGTTTAGTTTCGTGTGTAAGTAGTTAGGTCAATGACGAGGAGGAGATAAAGAAGAAAGAGATCATTACTACACAAACCCAATGATATTACACAAAAACTTCTGTTGCAAATTTGCAACTGTGTTTGCAACGGAATACCAACCGTTAGCAAGGATGTAAGAAACAGTTTGAAATCCGTTTCTATTAAAACATATTAGTTTCACTTTTATATTTATTACTAAACATCCCATTCCATAAAACATTTACAAAATTTGTATAAGGATTTACGACAACAAATTAGAATTCTAAGTAAAATATTTTTTATAACTTCCGATGCATTCTGTAGCAAAACTTAAATAATTAAAATAGACTTGCAATGAAATATTAAACTAAAATAGAGTGAATTGTAAAATCCGTCCATGTGGTTTGCTCAAATTCCATGTTTCGTCCCTTGTCTCTCGAAAGTGTAGACGACCTTTCTGTGAGAAAAAGTTAGGTTCGTTTTGGTCATTTGGCTAAAATAAAGGACTGAAATACCCTCATCTTCAACCTACTTTTGCCCAAAGTAAAAAACACCTCAAGAACAACAACATTTAAAAAAATCTAATTCTTAGGTCAATACACACTTTCAACGAAAACAAACCACAACAATGTCTAAACACATAATTCCTCATCTATAAACACACACACTTAGCAAAAATCATAATTAACAACAACAGCAAGAACAAAATCCATAACTTTTATTTAGTGGCTTAAGAAAAAAAAAATTAAACATCTAAACATGATAACTAACATGATGTTGAAAGGATAATGTGCAATCAAATTAAGCCTTTCACCACTAGCCTTCATAGAGATGCCAAACGGCCACACCAGTGCACATAAACATGACTATGCAAGTAGAAATGAGAACAAGTTTAATATTTATCCTAGATAAATAATAGAGGGTGTAAAATGACAAAATACCAAACAAACAACCTCGAGGGGTGGTTGGGTCGGTCGGCCGAGAATCCCCAAGAAGAGAGGAGTTTGACTTTTTGTCAAACTCCAATACTTGTAACCGACAGAATCATCATGACACAAAATGAATAGAGAGTTCAAAAACATCCACACAATACACGAAATTCACAAGGAAGTACTAGTACAATTCTATTGGGGTTATGGTCCAAGTCCATTTAGGTTTCACTAAACAAGGTAGGAAAATATCTCCTTCGGCATCAGCATTATCTTTGTCGGCATTAGAGTTCCCATGAGTTTTTACCTTCCAAATTTGGTTCACACGGTTCAGTTTTCTAAACAACACTCTTGTAGTGTCTAGGCTTTCCACCCTCATAATAGGTACCTCATGTTTCTAATTTACCATTCTGGGCCTCTAAGTCATTATCGAAACGGATATCTTACAATTTCTAGTCATACGGCAAACTTAGTTGTAGTTTTTGTAATTCACAGTGCAGTGTGGTGTATCTTACATTTGATGCAGTTGGGTAAGATTTTAGCATACCCTTTTTTTGTTGCAGTAAGGAAAATTTCCAATATATGCCTTTTTTCTCATTAGTCTCAACAATAACGGGGCTCTCCATATTTTGCCTCTTGTGTGATGGTTGTTGCACATGGTTGTTCCTTGAGTTGCTCTCCCACTTTCTTTTGTTGTTAGCATTCCTTGCTACATTAGTTTCTTGATGTATGGCTTGATCCATCGAGTCGTGAGCCATGTGAATTTTCATCTCATAGATAGCAAAAGCTTCAATAGCATCAGTAACTCGCTGGGCCACAATCTGTTCAATTTCCGTAAAACTCATTCCTTATCTTGTTGCCGACATTCTTTTCAAAACTAAAGAAGTGCAAGAAATTAAATAAGTCTCTTTCACTAAAATCGTGTTCCAAAGATGTAATGTTACAAGGTGACGGGTTAAGATCATGTTCAACTCAATCGGCTTGTTTCTATGTGACGGTATAAGATGACGTAGGGGTTTCAAAAGCATGGGACGGGTACTCAACTCCTATTCGGGTTCGGATAGTAAGATGACGTAGGTGTTTCAATAGTGTAGGGCGGGTGTTCTACTCTCCTTCGGTTTCGGATAGAAAGGTAACGTAGGATCGGAAGACAGTAACAAGTTTTGATGATATGAAAAATAATATTATGTAAATTCATGAAGAAATTTTAAAGACCATCGTATACTCATGATGTTTTAGAATAAGCGAGACCATTGTTCAACTAACAATGTCTTAAGAAAAGAGAGACCATTGTTCAACTAACAACGTCTTAAGATAAGAGAGACCATTGTTCAACTAACAATGTCTTAAGATAAGAGAGACCATTGTTCAACTAACAAACTCTTAAGGGAAGGTTCTATTATTTATATAAATAACTTTTATATACAACCAAATGGATAATTTACGTAAGGTAAAAAGTAATATAATTACGGCAATATACTAAAATTAGTACTTACGTAGTGGGTGTGAGTCTTCTATCAGCTATGTTCTATGTACTTGCAATAATTGCGTCCTTTGCTTTAACTTCAGGTCCATTAGAAATTTTTCGGTACGAGAATCTCATAATCTTCATGATTTTAACAGACTAAAATGTAAGTTAATTGAAGAAAATCTCATAGTTCTCTTGGTTATAACACAATTTGAAGGACAAGTCCATTATGTTCTAGAATCTTACAATCGTTCTAATTACCGTGACTACATGGAGCCTGATTCGGTCTCTCGGCCAAAGGTACGGTGTTTTTATATGATACGATTGAGAAAATCTACTTTTTTACGACGCTTACTAATACGAGTACACATGACAACACAACCCACAAATACGTACATAAAATATCAGTATAACATGAATATGATAAAATCCCATTGAAAACATAGAGAAGAGAAAAGAAAATAGAATTTAAAAGCGAAGATAAATTGACAAAATTTTAAGGTGAATACTCTCACCATGGCATGGTCCTTCCTGAATTATACATAGGTGATCAGGCTATGCATAATTTAGGGACTAACGATGAAATGCTCTTTTCGTCAAACTAGTGTTACGTTTAAGAGTTTCAGATGGTATAAACACTATAATTTATAACGATGAAATGCTCTTTTCGTCAAACTAGAGATTGCAGCCCAAAGAAGACGAATCAGAGAGTTAGAGCGCCTACTTGCAGCGGCAAGGTTAGACGTTCATCGTGATATTGATGACGAAACTGATCGTTTTTCTAATAGCGATATCGGAGAAGATGGGGGGTCAGACTTGTCACTGAGCAACGGGGAAGAA
>BQNB010101426.1:0-24474 GCA_026074375.1 Tanacetum coccineum | reverse complement strand
TTTCCCTCCTACTTTGTGCATACAAATTTAAAAAAAAAACAAAAACAAAATAATTAAAAAAAAAAAAACTAAAATCGGGCTGACCCAAAGTGGGAGCCCGTTACTGTAGCAAAGTGGCCCACTGTCAAAACGACAGTGGATTGTCACTCAATGTGTATATTAGTAATCTGAATAAATGGGAACTTTTGTAATATTTTTTTTCCCTCCTACTTTGTGCATATATATTTAAAAAAAAACAAAAACAAAATAATTAAAAAAAAAATCAAAATCAGGCTGACCCAAAATGGGAGTCCGTTACTGTAGCACTGTGACCCACTGTCAAAACGACAGTGGATTTGTCACTCAATGACTATATATATAATATCTTTTGCAATGTTTAAGAATAAAAAATCTGCATTTGGTTTCTATTTTAACTCTTTTATGCAATATTCTGTTAAATATTAATGGGATAAGTTGTACATTAATCATTTTTTATGCATTGTTCTGTATGATTTACATTATACATAATTATTTTTAATTCTAAAAGATAATTCAAAACATTTGACTTTTGGTATACGACCAATTTGTATCATATGAATACTAACAAGCAATGTTTTGAAACCCGGTTCGACCCGGCCGGGTCAACCGGTTGAACCGGTTCCGGTCGAAAAAACGGGTCAAATTAAACCGGGTTTCATATTTTCGAAACCCGGTTTGACCCGCCGGGTTTAAGCTGACCCGGGTCAACCCGGTTCTCGAGACCCGGTTTGACCCGGCCGGGTTTTGGTTTTTTCATGTTTTTTTATAAATAAAGTAAGTTTTTTATATATATTTGCAACGTAATTTTATTTGTTACATGTTATATTTTGTAGTAAATCGTTTTTAGGCTAAATATAAGGTATATTCATAATTTATATATATAATTTTTTGTATTATTGCAAATATTATTATTTTTTATTTTTTTTTGAAAACCGGGTTGACCCGGCGGGCCAACCGGTTGAACCGGTAACCCGGTGACCCGGTGACTCGACCGGGTCGATTAGAGACCCGGTTTTCAAAACATTGCTAACAAGCTGAATTCCTTGTTCTTGACACCGGCCTAGGCCAGCATAGTTGACACATGATGTTGATATTCTCTAGTTCCCTTGGCATCATCTGCATTTTTTTGTGTATATATGTTAGTGCCAAGACTCGTAAAATTATAGCAAGCAAAATACACAAACAAAAAACATACTAATGGCTTCTTTTCAAAAGATCATTATTGTTTTCGCCATCTGCTTCGCTAGCGCAGCAATGTTAGCTACTGCTGATGAGTGGGCACCGGCTCCTGCCCCTTCACACGCACCAAATGCACTTCCGTCTGTTCAATCGGCGATGTTGGGTTTCACGGGTGTTGCAGTTTCATTTCTTTTGCTTAAGGAGACAATTTAAGTTTGCATTTTTGATGTTGTCGTCCATTGGGATGTAATCTTGCATTAATAAAAGTTGTGACATGTCTTTTGGCGTTAATTTTTTCTAATTGTATTATTTTGTTGTGATCAGTGGTAAAAAATGATAATCTCAAAAAATTCACGTCTTGCTCACTCTTTTCTCGTTACTTATTGTTTTGTGAGCGTATAACATGATAAATATATGTCATTTTAATCAGATGGGAGAGTGAAATAGTGATTAGTGAACATGAAACGATTACAGCATGTGTCAACATATCTTCATCATTTTCGCGGCTAAGCCTCGCAGCGATTTAGACTTCCCGACTTCTCGGTTCATCGGAGTCCACTTTCCCGTCAACATGCTCTTTATACACACTTTGTAACCATTATTCTTGGCTTGCTTATTGTATTGGTCGAGATACCAAAACGTTTAATTGTTTTGGTCGGAGTTGACATTCGGATCCTCGGATACATGCATGTAACATTCCGCCAAAATCAACTCTTCGTTTTGGCTCCAAAGCGTATGACATATGTCGGTTTTCTTTTACCACGGTTTCTTGGCTTTTGTCTTGCAACGGTTTTTTGGTGGCGACGGCCCCGCGGCTTCAGACTGTGGGGTTGTAGGGATAGTTGATGGAAATTTTTTGGTTGTTATAGTGGTTGGAATTGTTGTTGAGAAATTTGGGTTTGTTTAAATTCTTACTGAAGTTTAAATTGTTGCCATTGTTGAAGTTACTCAGGTGTAAATTGGTTGGCAAAGGGTTAAAGGTGGGAAATTCATTTGAGATTTGGTATGACGTGCCGAATGATGCAAGGTTGGTTGGCGTTTGAGGTGACGAAATCTACGGATGTTGGTGTGTTTGGATTAGAAGATGAGGAAATTGGTATTTGGTTTTGCGGGTTGGTGTGCTTCATACAAAATGTCTATTCTGAGGTCGAAAAACATTAATGTCGATATAAATTGGATGATTATATCATATTAAATGGGTGCTTGGATTAGCTTAGCTTCCGGGCATATGGGCTTACTTGAATTTGGAAAAGCTTATAAGCACACTTTTTGGCTTATCAGTTTATCAAGTTGAGTTGATGAACATTCTATAATTTATAAGCTCAACTTGATAACCACATAATCTCAAAAAAATATAGTTTATGAGCTTTTCCGAAGGCCAAGATAAAGTAATTGGAACACCGCCTATGTAACACATTCTAGACTTCCAGTGCTAAGTTTATAGCATGATACTTGCCGGCTTTGATCTTGGGTGTTTGGAAAAGCTAATTCACCTCGAGTTTATGGGCTTAGGGAATAAGCTCAAGTTCGTTATCTCAAAGCCGAAAACAATGAGGTTATCACCTTTGCCAAACTTCATCAGTTTCTTATAGTGTTTTAAAATGATGTATTTAAATAATGGGATGTAGCCTAAAACGTTCACTCAACTATATGTCGAGCCAAATGTTCCATTTCTAAGGCAAGAGTAGAGGTGGAAAAACAAGCGAGTTGGGGGTAACAAGGTTGTAACGGGTCATTTTTAGTCAAAGTAGAATAAAACGGGTCAGTTTGACCCATCTAAAATTTTATACAAGACTTCCTAAAACTATTTTTGAATGAAACGATTTAGAAGATTTTATGCATTAGATGAATTTTAGCCATTTAATTTGTTACCCTTTAACTAACGACTAACCTTTTCAGTTAACCTCTTTGAAATAATATACGACTCACACGATCCATTCAGAAGTAAATAGGTTGCAACTGCAACCTCTAGCAGTAAGCAATAAATAAAATACACACATGTTTGAGGCTAGACACTTTTAATATATATGAATTATGCATGCTAATACTTTTTAAGAAATTGATTATTGGTATTAAACCATCTTCATGGACATTAAAGATATGTTCAAAAATTTTGGAGGCTATAAATGTAGGAGGATAAATGTTTGTGTTTTATTATGTCAATATTCGGAACATTATATACATCACAAAGGAAGGATCTAGACTTGGGCTTGAGCCCATTACAAGAATAACTATAACACAATCTAAATATTACGGGCTAACACTCCCCCGCAGTTGGAGCGGGAGAACACCGGACGCTCAAACTGGAGCGAAATTCTTCAAACAAAGCCGAAGGCAAGCCTTTGGTAAAGATATATGCATACTGATAACGAGAAGGAACATGAAGAACTCGAACCTGGCCAGCAACAACTAAATCCCGAACAAAATGTATGTCTATCTCGATATGCTTCGTACGCTGATGTTGAACCGGATTGCAGGATAAATAAATAGCACTAACATTATCACAATAGACTAGTGTAGCAGAAGATAAAGGAGTATGCAATTCACGCAGTAAATTGCGTAACCAACACGTCTCAGCAACAACATTGGCAACACCACGATACTCTGCCTCTGCACTAGAACGAGAAAGCGTCGGCTGACGCTTAGAGGACCAAGAGAGTAAGTTGTTGCCAAGAAAAACACAGTAACCTGAAGTCGAGCGTCTAGTAGTAGGACAACCAGCCCAATCTGCATCTGAATAAGCAACCAAATTTGTAGTCGAGGATAAAAACAACTGCAATCCATAATCCAAAGTACCACAAACGTAGCGCAAGATCCGCTTAAGAGCCGAAAAATGAGGCTCCCGGGGATCATGCATATAAAGACACACTTGCTGAACTGCATAAGAAATATCTGGTCGAGTAAAGGTGAGGTACTGTAGAGAACCTGCAAGACTCCGATACAGAGTCGGGTCAGAAACCGGATCACCATCACTTCCCAGTTTAGACTCAGTATCAATAGGAGTTCGACTAGGATTACAATTAACCATATGCGCCCTGTCAAGAATCTCAACAGCATATTTCTTCTGAGATAAAAACAACCCTGAAGAATCACGTGTAACAGATATACCCAGAAAATAATTAAGTGGACCCAGATCTGTCATAGCAAACTCCTGATGTAATGATCTAATAATCTGCTGCAACAAAATCTCAGAAGAAGCGGTGAGAACAATATCATCAACATATAATAACAAGTAAGCAGTATCAGCCTCCTGCCTGTAGATAAATAAAGAGGAGTCACAATGACTATGATGAAATCTAACCCGAGTAATATAAGATGTGAACAGCTGAAACCCAGCTTAGAGGGCCTGCTTAAGCCCATAGAGAGACCGCTGTAATAAACACACATAATCAGGATGAACAGAATCCCGAAATCCAGGAGGCTGATGCATATAAACTGTCTCAGAAAGATCACCATGTAAAAAAGCATTCTTGACATCGAGTTGATGAATCGGGCAATGTCGAGAAGTAGCTAAACTAAGGACAGTCCGAATAGTACCCAGTTTAACAACCGGACGAAAAGTCTCATCAACATCAACCCTCTCTAACTGTATACTACCGTTCACCACAAGACGAGCTTTGTAACGACTAAGCGTGCCATCTGCCAGATACTTATGACGAAAAAGCCACATACAACGCACAATATTGGTATCCGGTTGGTATTATAGGTATAAATTCCAAGTTTTGTTTTTAATAAGGGCATGATATTCATCACACATATCATTTTTCCAGTTTGGACCACTAAACGCATCACGATAAGATTTTGGTAAAGGGGAAACCGAAGACACATGTAAATTAAGACGCTTAGTGGGACGATTAGTCCCGACACGGAAACGTGTGACCATGGGGTGAACCGAAACCGGGTTCGGATTTTCTGGTGGATCGAGAATTATAATAGGTGATTGAGCCACAAGTTCGTTTTGGGTCGCGGGTGATTGAGCTGGGGTAGGTGTTTGTTGTTGGACCGCGAACGTGGATGGGGGCGGTAAGTGGGCCTGATTTTCGGTGGTTTGAACTTGGGCCGGTAAGAGTTGTTAGGGCGTGGTAGGTAATTGGGCCGCATCAGGGTGGTGTTGGATTGGGATGTTATGAATTAGAGTGATGGTTCTGGTGGTGTTGCTCCAAACGGGATTGGTGGGATTTAATAGTGGGATATTATCGGGTATCGTCTTCTAAAAAGTATAAGCAGAAAGAAAATGGATTTTGGTATGGTGGTGCCTTAGGGTAAAAACGGTTTAATCAAAAGTGACATGTCGTGAATTATTTTATGTTGTTTGGTGTGTAGGTCATCGGCAACGATTCCACTCTATGAGAGCGAGGCATATCCTAAAAGAATAGAGGGTGTTGCACGTGGTTCAAGTTTATGAGATGGATAAAGGTGAGGGTAACATAAACATCCAAAAATGTGCAAAATGGTATAGTTGGGATCTTTTCTATATAAACGGGTGTAGGGAATGTCATTAGCAATAGCAGTTGAAGGCAAGATATTTAGTAAGTGTGTGGCCATATTAAAAGCTTCGACCCAAAAAGTTGGTGGAAGGTTTGCTTGAAAAAGGAGGGTGCGAATGAGGTTATTAATTGTGCGAACCATTCGTTCAGACTTCCCATTCTGTTGAGAGGTTTGGGGACACGAAAAGCGGAACTGAATTCCATTTTGGGAAAAAAAGGTATGTAGGTGACGATTTTCGAATTCACCACCATGATCACATTGGAATGATTTGATTTCACACTTAAACTGAGTGCGAACATAATTACGAAATAACACGAATTTGGACATAACATCAGATTTATTAACCAAAGGATAAACCCAAACAAACTAAGAATAATGATCTAAAAACAAGACATAATATTTAAAACCTGAAAGACTCAGAATGGGTGAAGTCCACACATCCGAATGAATAATATCAAAACAAGAGCTAATCACAGTACTGGAGCTGACAAAGGGAAGTCTCACGTGTTTGCCAAGCTGACAAGCATGACAAAGAACGGGAGGCTTCTCTTTATTATACGAAATAAAATTAGAAGAAACAAGACGACGCAGCACTTCACCCCCTGGATGTCCAAGACGTTGATGCCACGTATGTTGACTAACAAGGAAAGCATGGGGGATAGGAGATGGAGCTGTGACTGGGTAAAGATCCCCCGTGCTATCGCATCGAAGAAAAACCCGACGAGTCATGAAGTCTTTAACGGAAAAACCAAACGCGTCAAATTCAATCGTGCAATTATTATCACGAACGAACTGGCGAACATATATTAAGTTTTTGACAATATGGGGAGTAATAAGGACATTATTTAGGTGAAGGGATTTAAAGGGAGTTGGCAAAATACTATGGCCCGTATTAGTGACGGGTATAGAATGACCGTCACCAACCGAGATAGATGGATACATACACGTATTAAAAACTGTACTAAGACTAGTAATCGAATTATTTAAGTGAGAGCTCGCACCTGTATCCATATTCCAAGTGCCAGAGGCGGGATCATGAAGAGACATAGTGCTAAATGTGTGAGGAAGTATTGTCTCGTGACCGTAAAATGCACTAGCAGTAGGCACCATAGTGTTTGGTTGAGCATATTGGGCCTGACCCAAAATCTGCTAGGCCTGGAAGGAAGCTTGGTTTTGTATAGTGGGTTGATGAGACATAAAAAACTGTTGTTGAGTCTGTAATCGTGGCTGAGCCTGTCCAAGTAATTGAATTTGAGAACCCATTAAGTGCATGTAATGCACAGACTTCAAAAAAAAGGAATCGCCGAAAGCTTTGAATATCCTAAAGCACCACAATATCTAATAATAATATTAAACCACACCAACACTTATATTATAATGGATGATGTATGATTTTATGGAGGGGCACGTGGGATCAACAGGGAAAATGGGCAATTAAAGAATTGATGATGTTATTATATATGGAGGCAACAGTAGTAAACCGTGACCTATGCACGGAAGAAAACAATCGTGACCTTAGCACGATTAACACAAACAAAACGCGACCTGAGCACGTTGGAAACAACCCCGTGACCTTAGCACGAAGGTAACAATGAGCTGACCGTGCGCTTCAATAAACTGACGTGACCTGAGCACGTGGAAAAGAAAAACACGAGTGAAAAAAAAAACGGGTTTCGGTGGGTATTTTAGGGTTAGGATCGGTTTGTTTGACTTGATACCATGTAGGAGGATAAATGTCTGTGTTTTATTATGCCAATATTCGAAACATTATATACATCACAAAGGAAAGATCTAGACTTGGGCTTGAGCCCATTATAAGAATAACTATAACACAATCTAAATATTACGGTCTAACAATAAAAACATTTACCTATAAAGAATTCTAAATATTTCTAATAAAAGATTTGAAAATTTTGCCTATAGTAGTGATTTTCAAAGGCCAAAACACGGTTTAGTACCTCGAACTTGGCTAAGTGGAATTTTTAGTACCCTGGATTATTAAAGGTAGAGAATGGTACCCTCAATTTGGCTAAGCGGAATTTTTAGTACCCTACACACACTGGACGTGAAACCTACACACACTTGACTTCATCACCTTCAAGGAGGCTATTGAGAATAACTATTGGTTTGAATTTTTCATGGATGACCTGCCATTGTGGGGTTTTGTTGGTGAGCTACATACTGATAGGAACAACGACAACAAACATGTGATTTTCACACATAAGAACATTACAATTCAATACAACAAAGATCAGATCATTCATGTTAATCTTACTCAAGAACCCAAAACCGCTGGAGTGAAACTAACGTTACTTGACATGACTTACTCGGTCACGTGGAGTGAAACTAACGTCACTTTCGCACGGCGTTTTGATGTTTATCTGGATTACCATTTCTTTGATCATCAGATTCATTGGTTCTCTATTTTCAATTCGTTCATGATGGTTATCTTCCTCATTGGGTTGGTCTCAAACTTAATTACATACAATAATGCACTTAAATCAAAACCAAAACCCATAACACTATGTCACTATCATAACATACGTTGGAACATACGGTTAATGTCAATTAGTAGTATAAAAAAAACATACCAATAGATCCGTGTATGCAGGAGGCGGCAAAATTGAACACAGTTGCAGTGTATAGCTTCGAAATTGAACATAGTTTCTACAAATAAAGATGTGATTTGGTGTTTAAATATGAACTGAGACTATACCAAACCTAAATTTCGTTTCTTTTTTAGTAATAGTAAATCCAAATATGATTTTGAACAAAAACATGGTAGTCAAATCGTATGTATACATCAATCCAGATATAATTTTGAGAAAAAATGAGTTGCACACTCGCATAATCTATCCCTATTATTTGTACATGCACACAATCTTCAAACTCAACCTTCACGTTTTTTAACACAAAATTTTCACCTTTTAACCGTTTGAAGTTGGTTTTTGTTAGGAATGGAAGTCTCGATCATTTCTATATAATAGGGTCTTAGTAATTAGTTTTACATTATTTTATTCAATGTGTAAAGTTAAAAAACATAACCTTGGCCATGGAAAGCCAATGGCTTGGACACTAATTCCTTGGTTTTTGCTTATATAATACAGAGACCTACATGTGGTATCAGATCGCCATAACTGCTGAAGCTAGAGCGCACTTTGTTATTCAAAAAGTGTTACAAAAATGTTTTTTGAAAAATTTTTGACACTCGTTTTAAAGTTTTTAGATCCTTGCATGATTTCACTTAAGAAGAAAACGTTTTTAGGATTTGTTAAATGTGTATTTTTTAAGAAATCATAGGTTTTACAAAAAATTGGCATTTAAAACAATCAAAAAGTCATTTTTTGGTTACCCAAACCTTCCTGTCAAAAACTTCTGTCAAAAACTTCTCAAACTATGACTTAGCATTTCTGAAGCGTGGTAACACTAAGAACAAGACATACACTATATCCTTACACAAGATCCATGCAAACTACATTTCCACTGAAACCGGAATCTGGAAGAGAATCAAAACAAGAATAAAATCACACACTTTGGTTGATTATCAATAAAAAAGGCCAAGTTAAAACTATCCAAGCATTGAAAAATTCACATGCGCAAGTATCAAATTCCTAAAGGCAAGACACAAAATATACAAAAAGATGGCAAGTGAGTTCTATACAAAACCAACGATCCCGAAGTTTTTCAATATTGAACACGAAAAATCACTATGAGTATGGACTAAATTGAACCCAAAGATAAATTCATAAAAAAGAGGTTTGATGGAATAGAGAATGTAAAAACCCTTTTCAGAATCTGATTGCAAATTTTATGAGTCCTGAATGACATCGAAGACATACACTTACCTAAAGAATTGCCAGGAAAGCTAGAATATGTCAAATGCAGAGTTTTGGACTCGTTGATTGTCTTCATAAGAAGTGTTGTGATTACTGCAACAATGCATAACTTTCAACTAGGGATCAAGAGTTACCAATTCAGAATCAATCTCAGCGCATTGACTCACACATTTCCAAGAAATTTGATAATCTTGAACCATAACACCATACTAACTGAACCACTAAGTAGGGCCTCATATATCAAAATAATCAATTGAAGATCATGTTCTTAGGCTTTATCCAAGAAATATGTAAAAGTTTCTGTTTCATGCTACAGTGAAGAGAGTTCTGGAAAAGGGTGAAGGCATATTTGAATAGACACCGTTTATTGGTATTCTCAAACCATCCATCTACACCAAAACATGATGAAATTCCTTCGATGAATACGAGGCTGGGAGATCAGAAGACGTCCCTGAATTTTTTGAAATAGATGAGTAGGGTAGAAGAAAGCCCCAATTTGAGGACACAAGAGATCCACGTCCTAATTCTTCAACCTTTAAGGGAGATTTGTTAGAAATAAAAGTGTCGATCCATTTCTATGTGATCGTGTTTTAGTTTTGATGTTTGTATTTATGAACTCATCGCTTTTCAATATAACCCAAAAAACAACAAATTCCAAACTTAATTGACATACAATAATGCACTTAAATCAAACCAAAACCCCATAACACTATTCACTATCAAAACATACGATGAAACAAACGGTAATGTCAATTAGTAAGTTATAAAAAAAAAACATACCAATAGAATCCCGTGTAAGCAAGGAGGCGGCACAAAATTTGGAACACAGTATGTAATGTCTAAGCTTCGAAAGTAAACATAAGTTTCTACAAATAAAGATGAGGATTTGGTGTTAAATATGAACTGAGACTGTTTACCAAAGACCCTAAATTTTCGTTTCTTTTTTTAGTAATAGTAATCCAAATATGATTTTGAACAAAACATGGAAGTCAAATCGTATTATACATCAACCAAGAGAAATTTTGAGCAAAAATGAGTTGCACACTCGCACAATCTATCCCTATTATTTGTATAGGCGCACAATCTTCAAATTCAACCTTCACGTTTTTAACACAAAATTTTCACCTTTTAACCGTTTGAAGTTGGTTTTTGTTAGGAATGGAAGTCTCGATCATTTCTATATAATAGGGTCTTAGTATTAGTTACGTTTATTTATTCAATGTGTAATAGTTTAAACATAAGCCCAACCCATGAGAAAGCCCAAGGCTGTCCCCTAAGTCTTGGTTGCTATATACAGAGACCTACATGTGGTATCAGTCGCTATATGATGATCTAGAGTGCACTTTGTTTTCAAAAGTGTTACAAAATTGTTTTTGAAAGTTTGACACTCGTTTTTAAAAGTTTTAGATCTTGCATGTTTTCACTTAGAAGAAAACGTTTTTAGGATGTTAAATGTGTTTAAGATCATAGTTGTACAAAAAATTTGGCATTAAAACATCAAAAAGTCATTTTTTGGTTACCCAAACCTTCCTGTCAAAAACTTCTGTCAAAAACTTCTCAAACTATGACTTAGCATTTCTGAAGCGTGGTAACACTAAGAACAAGACATACACTATATCCTTACACAAGATCCATGCAACTACATTCACTGAACCGGATCTGGAAGAGATCAAAACAAGATAAATTCACACACTTATGGTTGATTTCAATAAAAAGGCCAAGTTATCTATCCAACATTGAAAAAATCACATGCGCAAGGCATTCTATAAGGCAAGACACAAAATATACAGAATAGATGGCAGTGTAGTCTATTCAAAATCAACGATCCAAGAAGTTGTCAATATTGAACACGAAAATCACTATGACTATGACTAAATGACAAAGATAATCATAAAAAGAGTTGATGGATAGGAATGTACCTTTTCAGAATCTGATTGCAAATTTATGAATCTGAATGACATCGAAGACATACACTTACTAAAGATGCAAGGAAAGCTAGAATATGTCAAATGCAGAGTTTTGGACCCGTTGATTGTCTTCATAAGAAGTGTTGTGATTACTACAACAATGCATAACTTTCAACTAGGGATCAAAAGTTACCAA
This sequence comes from Tanacetum coccineum, assembly GCA_026074375.1. NCBI lineage: Eukaryota > Viridiplantae > Streptophyta > Magnoliopsida > Asterales > Asteraceae > Tanacetum > Tanacetum coccineum. The sequence continues at coordinate 12,850 of BQNB010101426.1, read as the reverse complement.
TTCAGAATCAATCTCAGCGCATTGACTCACACATTTCCAAGAATTGATAATTTGGAACCATACACCATAATAACTGAACCACTAGTAGGGCTCAGTTATCAAAATAATCAATTGAAGAACATGTTCGTGGCTTATCAAGAAATATGTAAGTTCTGTCATGCTACAGTGAAGAGAGTGCTGGAAAAGGTAAGGCATATTTGAATAGACAACGTGTTTGGTTTCTCAAAACATCCATCTACACCAAACTTGATGAAATTCCTTGATGAATACGAGCTGGAGATCAGAAGACGTCTGAATTTTTTGAATAGATGAGGAGGTGAGAAGGAAGCCCAATTAGAGACACAAGAGATCCTCGTCCTGAATTATCAACCTTTATGGGGAGATTGTTAGAAATAAAAGTGTCGATCATTTCTATGTGATCGTGTCTTAGTTATGTTTATAATCGTAATTATGAAAATACATTTAAAAACCAATCAATTCATATATTTTCCATTAAGTATTATATAACACAAACAAAAATATTTAAAGTTAAAATTGAAAGAAAAAGACTTTAAAAGTCAATAGAGGACAATAATTTTAAAACGGAGAGAGTAATGAATATAGCAACCTACTTTCCTTCATTTTGTTTACGAACCAACATGAATACAAGATTCCTCACACTCACAACTCACCTTATTACAAATTCATGATCCACATCCCTAATGTTATAAAATCAAAATTGCAACGACAACATATAAAGAGGGGTTATGAAAGAAAATTCTAATTGTCCAATAATTCATTTCTAAAATTTTAGGGTATGTTTGGCAAAAATAACTGTTGTTAGAACTAGAGATAAATCTGTAGATGAAGATTATGAAAAGAGATTATTATTATAAGCTACATGAAGTATCATTTGATTTTAAAAGATTATAAAAGATTATTTTTTTATAATCTATTATAAGTTGATAAGTTGATTTGCCAAACGAAGCTATAATTTTAAGTAGCTTATTTTCTTAAAAAATAATCACAATCTCTTCTTAATTTTGGATGCAACATACCCTTAATTTTAAATCTTTACTCTTATCGAAAGTTTCACATTAGTTTCATAAATGATAACATATTTTTGAGTACATCAAATCAAACAATGCCAACTCATGCTATTTGTTATTAAGATTCTCTTATTTTAAGGTGTTTTATGAACTCGTCGCTTCAATATAACAAAATAAAAAAAAATAAAAAACAATTCTCAAACTTAATTACATACAATAATGCACTTAAATCAAAACCAAAACCCATAACACTATGTCACTATCATAACATACGTTGGAACATACGGTTAATGTCAATTAGTAGTATAAAAAAAACATACCAATAGATCCGTGTATGCAGGAGGCGGCAAAATTGAACACAGTTGTAGTGTATAGCTTCGAAATTGAACATAGTTTCTACAAATAAAGATGTGATTTGGTGTTTAAATATGAACTGAGACTGTACCAAACCTAAATTTCGTTTCTTTTTTAGTAATAGTAAATCCAAATATGATTTTGAACAAAAACATGGCAGTCAAATCGTATGTATACATCAATCCAGATATAATTTTGAGCAAAAATGAGTTGCACACTCGCACAATCTATCCCTATTATTTGTACAGGCGCACAATCTTCAAACTCAACCTTCACGTTTTTTAACACAAAATTTTCACCTTTTAACCGTTTGAAGTTGGTTTTTGTTAGGAATGGAAGTCTCGATCATTTCTATATAATAGGGTCTTAGTATTAGTTACGTTTATTTATTCAATGTGTAATAGTTTAAACATAAGCCCGGCCCATGGGAAAGCCAAAGGCTGGACCCTAAGTCTTGGTTGCTATATACAGAGACCTACATGTGGTATCAGTCGCCATATGATGATCTAGAGCGCACTTTGTTTTCAAAAGTGTTACAAAATTGTTTTTGAAAGTTTGACACTCGTTTTTAAAAGTTTTAGATCTTGCATGTTTTCACTTAGAAGAAAACGTTTTTAGGATGTTAAATGTGTTTAAGATCATAGTTGTACAAAAAATTTGGCATTAAAACATCAAAAAGTCATTTTTTGGTTACCCAAACCTTCCTGTCAAAAACTTCTCAAACTATGACTTAGCATTTCTGAAGCGTGGTAACACTGAGAACAAGACATACACTATATCCTTACACAAGATCCATGCAACTACATTCACTGAACCGGATCTGGAAGAGATCAAAACAAGATAAATTCACACACTTATGGTTGATTTCAATAAAGAGGCCAAGTTATCTATCCAACATTGAAAAAATCACATGCGCAAGGCATTCTATAAGGCAAGACACAAAATATACAGAATAGATGGCAGTGTAGTCTATTCAAAATCAACGATCCAAGAAGTTGTCAATATTGAACACGAAAATCACTATGAGTATGACTAAATGACAAAGATAATCGTAAAAAGAGTTGATGGATAGGAATGTACCTTTTCAGAAGCTGATTGCAAATTTATGAATATGAATGACATCGAAGACATACACTTACTAAAGATGCAAGGAAAGCTAGAATATGTCAAATGCAGAGTTTTGGACCCGTTGATTGTCTTCATAAGAAGTGTTGTGATTACTACAACAATGCATAACTTTCAACTAGGGATCAAAAGTTACCAATTCAGAATCAATCTCAGCGCATTGACTCACACATTTCCAAGAATTGATAATTTGGAACCATACACCATAATAACTGAACCACTAGTAGGGCTCAGTTATCAAAACAATCAATTAAAGAACATGTTCGTGGATTATCAAGAAATATGCAAGTTCTGTCATGCTACAGTGAAGAGAGTGCTGGAAAAGGTAAGGCATATTTGAATAGACAACGTGTTTGGTTTCTCAAAACATCCATCTACACCAAACTTGATGAAATTCCTTGATGAATACGAGCTGGAGATCAGAAGACGTCTGAATTTTTGTGAATAGATGAGGAGGTGAGAAGGAAGCCCAATTAGAGACACAAGAGATCCTCGTCCTGAATTATCAACCTTTATGGGGAGATTGTTAGAAATAAAAGTGTCGATCATTTCTATGTGATCGAGTCTTAGTTATGTTTATTTATGAACTCGTCGCTTCAATATAACAAAATCAAAAAAAAAACAATTCTCAAACTTAATTACATACAATAATGCACTTAAATCAAAACCAAAACCCATAACACTATGTCACTATCATAACATACGTTGGAACATACGGTTAATGTCAATTAGTAGTATAAAAAAAACATACCAATAGATCCGTGTATGCAGGAGGCGGCAAAATTGAACACAGTTGTAGTGTATAGCTTCGAAATTGAACATAGTTTCTACAAATAAAGATGTGATTTGGTGTTTAAATATGAACTGAGACTGTACCAAACCTAAATTTCGTTTCTTTTTTAGTAATAGTAAATCCAAATATGATTTTGAACAAAAACATGGCAGTCAAATCGTATGTATACATCAATCCAGATATAATTTTGAGCAAAAATGAGTATGCACACATCGCACAATCGATCCCTATTATTTGTACAATGCGCACAATCTTCAAACTCAACCTTCAAACGTTTTTTAAACAAAAATTTTCACCTTTTAACCGTTTTGAAGTGTGGTTTTGTTAGGAATGGAGTCTCGATCATATTCTATATAATAGGGTCTTAGTATTAATTTTACGTATATTTATTCAATGTGAAATAGTTTAAAACATAAGCCCGACCCATGGGAAAAGCCTAAGGCTGAACCCTAAGTCCTGGTTGCTATATACAGAGACCTACATGTGGTATCAGTCGCTATATGATGATCTAGAGTGCACTTTGTTTTCAAAAGTGTTACAAAATTGTTTTTGAAAGTTTTAGACACTCATTTTTAAAAGTTTTAGATCTTGCATGTTTTCACTTAGAAGAAAACATTTTTAGGATGTTAAATGTGTTTAAGATCATATTGTACAAAAAATTTAGCATTAAAAACATCAAAAAGTCATTTTTGGTTACCCAAACCCTTGCCTTTCAAAAAACTTCTCAAACTATGACTAAGCATTTATCTGAAGCGTGTAACACTGAACAAGACATACATCTATATCCTTGACACAAGATCCATGCAACTACATCACTGAACCGGATCTGGAAGAGATCAAAACAAGATAAATTCACACACTTATTGTTGATTTCAATAAAGAGGCCAAGTTATCTATCCAACATTGAAAAAATCATATGCGCAAGGCATTCTATAAGGTAAGACACAAAATATACAAAATAGATGGCAGTGTAGTCTATTCAAAATCAACGATCCAAGAAGTTGTCAATATTGAACACGAAAATCACTATGAGTATGACTAACTATGGACAAAGATAATCTGTAAAAGAAGTTGATGGATAGGAAAAGTACTTTTCAGAAGCTGATCTGCCAATTATGATATGAATGAACATCGAAGACGTTACACTTACTAAAGATGCAAAGAAAGTAGAATATGTAATGCAGATTTTGACCCGTTGATGTCTTTATAAGAAGTGTTGTGATTACTAACAACAATGCATAACGTTTTAAACTAGGATCAAAAGTTAACCAATTCAGATCAATCTCATCGCATGACTCACTAGACGCATTTCCAAGAATTGATAATTTGGAACCATACACCATAATAACTGAACCACTAGTAGGGCTCAGTTATCAAAACAATCAATTAAAGAACATGTTCGTGGATTATCAAGAAATATGCAAGTTCTGTCATGCTACAGTGAAGAGAGTGCTGGAAAAGGTAAGGCCAAATTGAATAGGACGACGGTTTTGGTTTCTCAAAACATCCGTCTTCACCAAACTTGTGAAATTCCTTGATTAAATACGAGCTGGAGATAAGAAGAATCTGAAGATTTTGTGAATAGATGAAGGAGGTGAGAAAGGAAGACCCAATAGAGACACAAGAGATCTGCGTCCTGATAAACAACCTTTATGGGGATATTGTTAGAAATAAAAGTGTCGATCATTTCTATGTGATCGAGTCTTAGTTATGTTTATTTATGAACTCGTCGCTTCAATATAACAAAATCAAAAAAAAAACAATTCTCAAACTTAATTACATACAATAATGCACTTAAATCAAACAAACCCATACACAAATGACACTATCATAACATAGACGTTTTGAACATACGGTTAATGCAATTAATAGTATAAAAAAAACATACCAATAATTCGTGTATGCATGATGCGGCAATTGAACACAGTTTTAGTTTATAGCTTCAAATTGAACCTAGTTCTACAAACAAGATGTGGATTTGGTGTTTAAATATGAACTGAGACAGTACCAAGACCTAAATAATGTTTCTTTTTTAGTAAGTAGAATCCAAATATAGATTTTGAAACAAAAACATGACAGTCATATCGTATGTATAACATCAATCCAGATATAAATTTTGAGCAAAAATTAGTTGCACACTCGCACAAGCTTCTAACCCTATTGATATGTACAAGCGCACAATCTTCAAACAAATCAGTTTTTGGCGCCGTTGCCGGGGACTAGTGTTTAAGATTCCTCCGTTTTGTGATTGTTGATTTGGTTTGAAGATCCTTTCACTCTCGAAAGTTTCATTTTTGTTTTATAATTCAAAAAATTTATAAAATATAAAAAGTAAAAAAATATTTTCCTTTTCTTTTTAGTATAAGTAAAAGAAAAAAAAATCAAAAATATAAAAATTTTCCTAAGAAAAATAAAATAAACAAAGTTGGTAATCGAACACCAACAAATAATATCTTCTATTGAGATATTATCATTTCAATTTCCGGTGAACTTGCAATTGTTCCCAAATCGTAATCAAAGATTTAACACTTGCCTTTTGTGTCTCTACCAAGTACGGCTCACCTTGAAAAGCAATTTTCAAGAGCTACCGTGAAGTAGTTGATTATTTGGTTTAAGTCTCTTTCGTATAACCGTTAAAATTCATTGTTAAAAATATAAAAAAAAACGAAAAAATTTTTTAGTGTAAAGTTTTGCTTTTTAATTGTTTTTTTTTCTTTTTTATGCGCACTCGTTCGCAATCTCGAAGACGTCGACAAAATCTTCCGGTTGAACCAATTGTTGAACAAAACGTTAGAACCAATTGTTGAACAAAACGTTGTTCCAGGCCGGACAATAGTTACGTTGCCCAAATGTTACAAGCACCATTCGAGGGTTATGAGTTGGATATAGTAGTTTCACGATCAATGCTAACAATTTCGAGCTTAAACAACCGTAAATCAATCTTGTGCAAAGTAATAAGTTCACGGGTAGACGAGTCCCCACAATCACCTTGCTTTTTTTTAATACAAGTCACATCAACGTTAGAATCCCGAAGTTACCGAACACTTCGATCTAAGCTTTTGCTTTTTCCTTTCTTAGATGTGAAGCCCGAGATTGGTTGACAAAGGAACACCAAAGATGCAAATCTCACATGGGAAGACTTGTTTCAAAATTCATAAATCAAATACTTTCCCCACCTTCAAAAACCACTCTACTATCGAATGAGTTACATTACTTTTTACCAAAAACCCAACGGAAGCCTTCAATTGAAGATGGGAACGTTTTAAAGGGACACCTTCGTCAATGTCCTCACCATTGTTCTTGGAACTTTAACCAATCGATACTTTTTACTAATTCTTGATTTCAAACGATCAAGTGCCTCTAGATTCGCCGCGGGGTGGCATTTTCTTAGGGACAAGATGCCTCAGAAGGTATTAGCGATTATTGAAAGCAAGTGAAAACGTTCGTTTTGTACTCAAGAATTCGTGCTAATGATTCAAGAAGTGAGTACGGATGCTCTTTTTAATTCTTTCCATTCTACTAATTCTTTCGATATGCAACAAATAGCCGCTCTATCGAGGATAAGATGACTATCAAGATGAACCCATGATGAAATCAACTAAAAGCTTTAGTTGTTATACTCCTGCAACCCTGTCAAAGCAGTTGAGGAAGTATGTGTACCTTGTGGATCAATAATCACCATTTTATCCTTTGTCCGTTAACTCGATAGGTGGAAACGATTTTCTCCGTCTTTACAGGACAACATCCAACAATTTCAACATATCGCCAATCGTTGGTAATTTTCTCACAAAGAAACAACCTTTATTCCAATTTGGCAAGTCAAATGAAACCACCGGGTTTCAATCAACCGAATGTCCAAAACAACCAAAACCGTTACCAAGGAACCAATTCTAACATTTCAACCAAAAACCGTTGGAGGAAAACTTTAATCAAAACCGTAAATCAGTTTATCAAGCTCCCACCATACCCTAAACCTACCAACCAATCACACCACCAATCATCAAGGTTTACCTTTCAACCTCACACAAATAGTGTTTTGAAAGGAATTTTGAAAGCTAGGTCAAAGCAAACGATGCGGTATTAAAGAGATGTGCAACAAAATTTAAAATCAAGGTTTGCAGAATCAGATGGCTTATGTTACGATTTTTATTGACAAGTCTTTGTGCGAATTTCCATAAATTCAGCCTCTTACTTCGAATGTAAGAAACTATTCGAGACAAAAAACGTAATACCCTCGTCAGCAAATTCAATGCTAATCACCAACAGGATAGTGGTAAGACTTTGGAAGAAACCTTCGCTTACTTGTTCCTAAACCCGTAAGTTTAATTAGGGAGTTGTAAAACTTCATGTTGAAGTCTTTACGACAATCGCACACATCAAGTTTTTGGCGCTGTTGCGTGTGGAATAGTTAGGTTTTGACCATTGTTTATCTTAGGTCTACTCGCTTGATTCCTATCAAGTGAGATTTTTATTTTCAGTATATTAGCTTTCTTAATCTATTTTTGTTGACCTCCATGGGAGACGAAAATCTTATCCGTACTCTTGGAGATTACTCCAGACCTAGCCACGAGGGATATAGGAACACCATTGAGCTCCTAGAATGGAACAATGTGGTACCTCTTCAATCCGACACCATCCGGTTGGTGCAAAATGGATGCTTATTCCATGAACTTCGGTTCGAGGATCCAAACCAACATCTTAAGGATTTCTTAAAACTTGTGGACTCACTCGACCTTGATGTTGCAAATAGGGAAAAAACGTGCCTGCGTTTATTTCAATTTTCCCTTCACGATCAAGCTAGCAATTGACTTGAATGTCTTCCAGCAGGATCCATCTCCACATGAGAGGATCTTACTACTCATTTCCTTGCTTAATTCTTTCCACCGGGAAGGACTGCAAAACATCGTAACGACATCCTGATGTTCCAACAACATCAAGGAGAGTCTCTTTCTAAAGCATGGACTCGATTTAAGGACTTACTCCAAAAATTCCCTCATCATGGCATCGACCTTTAGCTCCAAGTCCAAATCTTTTATGACCATGTCAATCCCGCCACAAGACGAACCATTGACCAATCGGCCGGTGGTAAGCTTCGTGACAGAAACGCCGAAGAATCCTGGGTGTTATTAGAGGACCTCACCCTCTATGACAACGAAAGTTAGAACGACCCAAGGGATTTCGCTAAGCCGGTCAAGGCAATCTCTCTGCCTCAAGATGTCCCGAGTACATCCGACCGTCGTCTCATCAATCTTGAAAATCAATTCCAACGCTTGATGGAAGCTCATCTTGCTCCTAAGCAACCTATTCAAGTGAACAAAATCACTTCTTCATGTGAGATCTGCAGTGGACCCCACGATACTCAGTACTGCATGGAAAATCCTGAGCAAGCTTTTATCGATTATGCATCCTCGCGTACCGACGAAGCGGGAGGCAAGTGGTACACTTTTAAACCCGAGCAAAACAATCTTGGTGACACCTACAATTCGTCATGGAAAAGTCGCCCAAACCTTAGGTGGAGACAACCCCAAAATTCTCAAAATAATTTTTCAAACCCACCTAACCGGTTTCAGCCAAACAGTTCATTCCTGAACCGCTCCTTCAACAATAATCCTCAAAGTTTTAACAAACACTCAAATCTCGAAGGATTGGTGTCCAACTTCATGGCATCTTAAGACGCTAGATTGTCCAAGTTTGAAGCCGATTTCAAACAACAACAAAGCGAGATGACCAACAAAATCGATACAATCTTGAAGGCCATCACCGATCAAATAACAGGAGCACTTCCTAGCGACACGGTTAAGAATCCGAAACTGAATGTTAACTCTACCTCTCCAGTTTATTCTGCTCGTTCTTACCCAACAGTAGATCCCTAATGCTCAACCCAAATCTACGGTTCGATCAACGCTATCACGATATGTCCCAAACGGTCAGGTGAATCTTAAACCGGCAAGCCAGAAGAAGAAGAGCAAGATGAGAAGGACAACCCGAAAAACATCAATACCAACCCTTCCTCACCACCTGATCCATCAGTTTCATTCATCACTGAAAAAGTCCGTAAACTCAACTCATTCTTCGAATCGCTCAGCTTGGTCCCCCAGTCACCCAACAAAGAATTTGTTTGCACAAAAGGGGATGACGGTGACATGATGTTATTTGAGATTATTAAGAAGAATGATGATTCTCACAAGGAGGAACCTGAAGTAGGTGAAAACGCAAGAGTGGGAGAATTAGAGGTGGAGTATTTTGATGTATTCCCGACCAGGAGTGAGCTTGCATATCATAAGTATCTAATGTGTGGTCCCATCCCTTCAATATTTATGAGAAACCCCATCATCATAGAAGGATGTCCGTCAAACCTTAAAATACCATACAACATTAGACATGTTGATGTGTCGTCGTGTGGTTGTTAATTTTATGATTCAAGTTTTAAATTTATATTTTGTCGACTTAACCAAAAACAACACTTTAACGGGCAGTGTACCCGGTCAGTGGGAGTTTTGTGGTAAGTAAGGTGTCGATCACTAAGAGCGAGAAACACTTTTAATTTATTAATACTTTGGTTTTTCTAATCTAAGTTAGTCTAATCTATGCTAAACCTATGTTAATCCTAAATCTAATGGATAAGGGGGTTTTCAGCTTGAGAGACTGGCACATGTTTGGTGGTGACTAAAACCAATTCAAGATACTAAAACACACGCAAGCCAATTAACAAAAGATAAAAGAGCGGTCTAGCCAAATATAAAAAACTGTATTAACCATTATTAATCCAATCAGAATGTTGGTTTGTTTATTAGTGCAATGATTACTTATCTCGAGGCGGCATATCATTCTTAAGACTTAGGCGATACTTCTTCCTAAGACCTAGACACGTAGAATTCTGTCACAATTAAATGCATCCGCATAAAGCATCCTTATTTGCTGATTATAATCTATCTTAGGGATTAAAGTAATGGTGATCTTGTTAAACCCTAGCTCATAGAGACTTTACCTACTTACTGCTTAATGACAATTCATACACTAGTAGTCCACTAACCAATTAATCAAGAACGTACTCGTTGATACCAAGGTCACCTTATGGTCTAACTAAGCTCACAATCAAAGGGTAAAGATAGGTCGTTAATTATGATCCTATTGGTGTAGATGTATAAATCACTATATGGAGAGTTATCCCGACATCTAGATTACTTGGTCTGTATCACTAGATCCAGTTGAATAATAGGTCGCATACAAAAGCACGTAAACAAGTATAAACTGATAAACATAAACAAGCAATTCAACGATAAATTAAGAAATCGAGATAAACAAACCAAACATTAAGATCTTCATAATAATAGCTAATACCCGAAGGTATTATCCTTCAAACGTCATAATTAATACAAAAGTAATGATTTAGCCAAGGTAAACTAACCGAGTTAACGAATGATACCAAAAACTAAACGATTACAAGAGTATAAGAAATTACATGTTGTCTTCTATGGAATTAATCGCGTTGCTCGACTTCTTCTGCTCTTTTTCTCCTCTGAAAATTGACTTTTTTGGTTTAGGTATCGAGAATATGATTTAGCACACTTAAAACTCGTTTTTGAGTTTTCTATTTATAGGGTTTGGAATATGGTCGATACGGCGTATCGGGTGTTTCTTGGAGTAGGGACCATGTTTGATATCTTCCAGAATAGTTTATTTCCATATAGCTTGAATATGGCGTATTGCCTTCTTCTGGATACGGTGTATTAGATCTTGTTTCCTTCATGGTCTTTGGTGAGTGCAGGCACAGATACACCGTATCTTCCTTGATGGATATGGCGTATTGGTTGTTAGAACAGTAATCTTCAAAATATCTTCGTTTAAGCTTCAGAATGCGTGTCTTTTAGTTAATCTTCACCAAGTACTCCATAATTACTGCAATTCTCAAATATAAACAATTAAGTAGCAATTCTTTGCAATAATTATACAAAATGGGTTAATTACATGGGATAAATGATGCTATAAAGTAGACGTTATTTGATGTCATCAAATATCCCCCCACATGAATCCTACTTGTCCTCAAGTAGCCTTTAGAAGTTTATGAAAATGTATCTCTAAGGATTTTTCCGTTTAAGCATTTATTTGATCTATTACAAGTACACAACCAAACACCTCACGAAATAGGAAGACGAAAACACTCAAATCACTCAACTAATCTATGTGGTAACATGTATCTAATTTGCTCAATTGCTCGGTCGTGACGAGTATTTGATAAGTGTATAATACACATATCTGTTTTTACTTAAAATAACCCAATTAAACCCAAAACAGACCCAAAATGGCAAAAATATGCTTGTATTTGTGTTTTGTGTGTGCAGGTACGGATATATCAAAAATCACAAGAAAATAGTCAAGCACGGACACAAGAATCAGAAGAGTTCAAAGCCGAAGCCAGAAAGCCAAGCTCCAGTCAAAGTCAGTCAAAGATGGTCAATAAAAGTCAACAAAGCCCAAAACCCTAACTTATTTCTTTTCTATACATCCCCAAGGGCTAAACTTGCAATTCCCGAAAGTTATTTATAACTAGGAAAATAAGAAAAAGAACACAAGGGCCAAATGTGCAAACTTCCCAAAGCTATAACAGTTTTAACTGTCCAAAAATAGGCGCGAAACCCATTTACTATTCATCCGTCTTCCCCGTTTCACCATCCAGGGTAAAAGAGAGGGCAAATAGAAATTGAGGGTCAAGGACGTCTTTTCAAGTGGTTTATATCAAGATGTCATGGACAAATCAGTCAAATCAAGCTCCTATTGGCCAAAACGCATAAGAGAGGATCATGTACAAGAGGTGAAAGCACAAATTTATGTAGGTTTTGTGCTAAACTCACTCACAAAACTAGCACAAACGTCACATCAAGGGAATGACACGCTGGCGATCCTCAGGTGTGCACAATTTGATCCAACGTCCCACAACATAGATCAAATGATTGAAGGAAATGGAAGGCAGAGATTAAATGAAAGGGGAATGAGCTCAAGAGGCTAGAATCTTCTCAGCAAGGCTATATAAAGCCCTCTTTCTCACACATATAAGGGTGCTAGATCTAGGAGTAGGAGTAGCTTAATCGTTTTAGCCTAATTTTTATGTAATTTCTTTTTAAATCATGTAATCAAATTTTCTAGTTAATAAAATTAATGTTTTGCTTTTAAATAACCCGTCTCAATTATTTTACAAGTTTTCATTAAAGCCTTATTTTCTTACTCTAGCTAAAAAGCTACTATAAGCCACTCAAAAGCTCTTATAAGTCTATAAGCTTATAAGAGAGTTTAATTCAGATCTTAACCTACCTTAATCTCTAAAAACATCTTAAGTATACAATACCTTTACATTTGATTGGTAAGCTTATGGAAGGGGGATCTATAATGGAAGGATCCCCAAGGACTTTACCCTAGCTTATTTAATAAGCTAGGGAGCTTGTAGCTGCCATTATTGGTTCCTTTTGTTCAGCTAAAGGATCAAGTAAGTTTCCCTTTCCATCTTTTCTAATTTCAGTTTAAATTAGTTATAGCTTATATGCTTAATATTGCT
>BQNB010101425.1:4996-24474 GCA_026074375.1 Tanacetum coccineum | reverse complement strand
ATAATGCCATTACACGTAACTTCTCGGCTCCACGTACTTCACAATCAAATGGTATGGTAGAAAGGAAAAATAGGACACTACATGAAATGAGTAGAACAATGTTGAATGAACAATCGTTACCACAAAAGTTTTGGTGTAACTTCGTAGATACTTCAACATATATCCTCAACCAAATTCTAATTAAAGCTATCTTAGGTAAAACACCTTATGAACTCTTGAGAGGTAGGAAACCTACTCTTGATTACTTTAAAGTGTTTGGAAGCAAGTGCTTCATCTTAAACACCAAAGACTACCTTACTAAGTTTGACCCAAAGTCATACGAATGTGTCTTTTTAGGTTACTCCCAAAATTGTTAAGCCTATATCTTCCTAAATAAACACACCATGAAAATCGAAGAATCACTCAATGTGAAATTCGATGAAACTCCTTCACCCTCTAAGACATTAACCTTGGTAGATGATGAATTGGATGAAGAAGAAGCAACTAAGGCTATCGAAAAGAGAAACTTAGAGAATGACATTGAGGATGAAACTTTAGAAATTGAAAAATAGTCAATATTAAGGAATCTAGGAACCATCCATTAGAAAATGTCATAGGAAACCTTAACCAAAGAACTCTTAGGTCACAAGCCCAAAACCAAAGTAACTTCTTTTGTTTTATATCTATCATAGAACCTAAGAATGTGAATGAAGCCTTAACGGATGAAAGTTAGCTAATCGCTATGCAAGAAGAATTAAATCAATTCATTGCAAACGATGTTTGGGAGTTAGTACCACAACCTAAGAATATGACAATCATAGGAACTAAGTGGGTGTTTAAAAATTATATAGACGAGGATGGTATTGTTTCTCGAAATAAGGCTAGGTTGGTTGCTCGAGGCTTTAATCAACAAGAGGGCATCGATTATGATGAAACTTATGCCCTTGTTGCTAGACTTGAGTCTATTAAAATACTATTAGCTTATGCTTGTACTTTAGATTTTATCAATGAGGAGGTATACGTGGCACAACCTCCAGGATTCATTGACTTTGAAAAACCGGATCATGTTTTTAAACTAAAGAAAGCTTGATGTGGTATTAAACAAGCACCCAAAGCTTAGTATGATAGATTAAAAGCTTTTCTTATTAAACATGAATACAAAAAGGGAATGGTAGATAACACACTTTTTACTAAGAAGAAAAGTTCAAATCTCGAAATCGTTTAAATATATGTCGATGACATTATATTCGGTTCGACTTGTCAAGACATGTGTGATGAATTTGCCAAAATCATGCATGACGAGTTCGAGATGAGCATGATGGGTGAACTTAACTTCTTCCTTAGATTACAAATAAAACAAATGAAAGACGGTATATTCTTTAATCAATCTAAATATATTAAAGAAATGCTAAAGAAATTTGTCTTTGAAGATTCTAAGCTAATGAAAACCCCTATGTACTCAGATACTAAACTCACGAAAGATGAAGAGTGTGAGTTGGTAGATAGTACCAAGTATCGAGGCTTGATAGGTAGTTTACTCTACCTAACGACAATTAGGCCCGATATCATGTTTAGTGTCTGCCTTTGTGCACGCTTCCAAGAGGCTCCCAAAACCTTTCATCTTGAAGCGGTTAAGAATATCTTCCGATATATTAAAGGCACTACGCACTGTGGATTATGGTATCCTAAGGGGACTGGCATAGAAACCATAGTATATGCCGACTCTGGCTATGCGAGAGATTATGTGGACAGAAAGATAGCGATATTTGCACGTTCGTGGAATGTTGTTTGACATCTTGGTTCTTGAAGAAACAAACCACTCTTGCTATATACACTACCGAAGCCGAATATGTAAGCACCGGAAAGGCATGTCAACAAGCACTATGGATGAAACAAGCTCTTATCGACTACGGCGTTCGACTCGACGACGTCCCGATCATGTGCGACAATAAAGGCGCGATTGACCTTAGCAAAAACCCGATGCAACACTCTCGAACCAAACACATCGAAATTCGTTACCACTTTCTTCGTGATAATGTCCAGAAAGGACATATCTCCATCGAAAAAGTGTCGTTCGTCGACAACATCACCGACATTCTTACAAAACCCCTTAAATGTAAATCGTTTAACTATTTTTATTATCATTGTTCTTAAAGTTTAATGTTTCATTAATATTCTTCTAAGTATTAAAGAGTAGATTTCGCATACTCTTTAGTATTCACAAAGTCTCTACCATAGTTATTTTGGATTTATCCAAAGTAACTTAACTTTTACAAGCTAAGAAATCGATCTTAAGTTGGGATCAACAAGTGGTATCAGAGCTTGTGTTTTGAAACTTTGATCTAGAAGAAACTAACAAGAAGAACTCTTTACTCACAAGGAAGAGGTAATCTGGGATCTTGAAATCTGCTAAATCACTACTACTGCAAAGTTGCTACTCTCAAATCTTGGTGCATATGAAATTGTGGAGGTAAGGACTTATGAGCAAATACTTTCAAGTACAAGACTATGGGATGTCATAGAGAATGGAAACTCATTCAAACCTGCAGCTAAAACAACAACAAATGTTGATGGTACCTCAACTACACTAATACCAGGTCCTGTAACTACCGAAGAAAAGGTTCAATACGGAAGAATGATATGAAGGCAAGAAGTATGTTACTGATGGCACTTCCTAATGAACATCTAATAACCTTTAATCAGTACAAAGATGCTAAGACTTTGTTTGCTGCTATACTCAAACAAAAAATTTAGTGGTTAATGAAGCCACAAAAGACTAAAAAACTCTCTCTTTGAAGCAAATGTATGAGAACTTTATGTGATCCCAAGCACAGAGTCTCTTAACTCTATTTTTAACAGGTTTCAGAAGATTGTAAGTCAGCTGGCTATCTTGGGTGAAACTATTTCATAAGAAGATCTCAATTTCAATATTTTGAGAAGTCTGTCTTCTGAATGGAATACTCATGTTGTGGTCTGGAGAAATAAACCTGATCTAGACACAATGAGCTTTGATGATCTCTACAACAATTTTAAGATTGTTAAACAAGAGGTTAAAGGAACTGCAAGCTCAAGCTCAAGCTAAAATTCATAGAACATGGCTTTTGTGTCATCTCCTAGCAGTACTAATGAAGTTAATACTACTTATGGAGTTAGTTTTGCTAACACTCAAGTCAGCCCTGCTAGCACTCAAGTTAGCACTGCTAATACTCAAGTTAGTACTGCTAACTTAAGTGATGATACTGTTTATGCATTTCTGGCCGGTCAACCAAATGGGTCTCAACTTGTATATGAGGACCTTGAACAAATCCATAAAGATGATATAGAAGAGATGGATTTGAAGTGACAGTTAGCATTGCTGAGCATAAGGATAAGAAGGTTTTTCTAGAAAACTGGTAGAAAGATCACTATCAATGGGAGTGACACAACTGGATATGACAAGTCCAAGGTAGAGTGTTTCAATTGTCACAAGACGGGACACTTTGCAAGGGAATGCAGAGGACCTAGGAACCAAGATAGAAGGAACAAGAATCAAGACAGCTCTAGAAGGACAGTAAATGTGGAAGAAACTTCTTCTAAAGCCATGTTGGCTATTGATGGACCTGGTTTTGACTGGAGCTATATGACAGATGATGAAGTCCCTACAAACATGGCTTTTATGGCTTTGTTAGACTCTGAGGTACATAATGACAAAACTTGATCAAAAACCTGTCTAAAAAGCTTTAAAACTCTTAAAACTCAACTTGATGATTTAAGAATAGAGTTTAACAAATCTGAGTTTAATTTAGCAAATTATAAAAGAGAGTTAACATCTGTAGAAGAGCAACTTGTCTTTTACAAAAAGAATGAGGTTATTTTTTGTGAGCAACTTGCTGTCCTAAAAAGAGATATCTCATATAAAAACTCAGAAATCAGTATGCTTAAAAATGAGTTAGAAAAGCTTAAGCAAGAAAAAGAAAGCAGTCACTTAAAATTAAATAAATTTAATAATGCCTTCCTAAGAGTCTAACAATTAATAAGGAAGTCAGATACCTGATAAATATAGAGAATGGTGTGGGGTTTACAGCTATAATGCTTTTCCACACCTCCCCTACAGGGTGTTATTTTTCACCCCTAAGTTTAATTTGTCCTAACTCTGGTATAGAAGATGTTCCAAAGCCTAAGTTTGAAGGCTATGGACCTAAGACTAGTAAGAATGTTAGTTGAAATTTTTTAAAGAGGGTTAGGGATCTCGTTTCCCATTGGTGAGGAAGTTGGTGTCAGATGATAAATTAGAGAGAAAATAGATTCTTTACTGGTTGTTAAGGATAGAATTTGTTCGAGTACTCCTAAACCAACAGGGAAAAACCTAGTTAGGAAACTAGTTAGTGATGCTGAAATGCACAGGTCACCAATGTAGTTCCAAGGGATTAAAGAAACTGGAATAATAGAGTCCCTTCAATAGCTTGAAGTAACTTTGTGATGTACAATAAAGCATGTTTTGTCTATGGAAGTTTTGACCATGTGTAGGCTCATTGCAATTACCATCAAAGGGAAAAGGGTGGTATCTGGGAATAATTTATTACATGGGTGAATTAAAATGTTCTTCTAAAAAGGATAACCCACGATGTTCAAGGGAACGTTGGTTTCAGAGCATTTTTAATGAAAACTGGCATAAGATCAGTTAATACTGTTAGGCCTGTTAATACTGCTCATCCCAAAACTATAGTTTATAGTGCTAGACCAATGTCACATGTTTCTAAATCAGTACAATCAACTGTAAAGAGGCCCTATCAAATAAGAACAACATTAACTAACAAAAATTCTAGCCAAAAAGTTAATACTGCTAAGGGAAAAATTAATACTGCTAGGCCAAATTCAGCAGTAGTTAATGCTGTGAGGGCAAATCAGGTTAATGCTGTTAAGGCCTTAACATGTTGGGTTTGGAGACCTACCAAACTTAATAGTGCATCAATTACTTTGAAGAGACATAATTATGTTGATGCACGAGGCAAATCCAAGTCAGTGATGGATTGGGTCCCCAAAGGAAACTAATTTCCTTATTTTTATGTGCAGGGTCATCCACAAAAAGAAGATCAAGGCTATGTTGATAGTGGATGCTCAAGGCACATGACATGGAACATGTCCTATCTCTCAGACTTCAAGGAATTTGATGGTGGGTATGTTACCTTTGAGGGAAGAGCCAAAGGAGGGAAAATTACTGGTAAAGGAACTCTTAAAACAAGTAAGCTTGATTTTAAGGATGTGTACTTTGTCAAGGAGTTACAGTTTAACCTTTTTAGTGTTTCACAGATGTGTGACAAAAAGAACAGTGTTTTTTTTACTGACAATGGATGTTTTGTTCTGTCTCCTGACTTTAAGTTAGCTGATGAAAGTCAGGTTTTACTTAAAGTTCCTAGAAAGAACAATATGTACAGTGTTGATATGAAGAATATTGTTCCTAAAGAGTGTTTAACTTGTCTTGTTGCAAAGGCCACACTTGATGAATCAATGCTATGGCATAGGAGGCTAGGTCATGTAAATTTTAAAACTATTAATAAACTTGTTAAGGAAATTCTTATGAGAGGTTTACCTTCAAAACGTTTTGAAAATGACCAAACTTGTGTTGCTTGATTGAAAGGAAAGCAACACAAAGCCTCTTGTAAGTCCAAGATTCAGAATTCTAATACTCAACCTATATTCATGTTGCATATGGACTTGTTTGGTCCAACCTTTATGAGCAGCTTAATGAATAAGAAATATTGTCTAGTTGTCACTGATGATTATAGCAGATTTACCTGGGTTTTCTTTTTAGCATCTAAGGATGAGACTAGTGGCATTTTTAAGAGCTTTATAACTGAGATAAAAAATCTAGTTGATAAGAAAGTAAAGATAATCAGATGTGACAATGGAATAGAGTTCAAAAATAGAGTTATGAGTGATTTTTATGAAAAGAAAGACATTAAGAGAGAATTTAGTGTAGCTAGAACTCCTCAGCAAAATAGTGTTGTTGAGAGGAGAAATAGGACACTAATTAAGGCTGCTAGAATCATGTTAGCTGATTCTAAGTTACCTACTACATTTTGGGCTGAAGTAGTTAATACTGCTTGCTATGTGCAGAATAGAGTATTAGTAGTTAAGCCTCATAACAAGACCCCTTATGAACTATTTAGAGGTAGAACACTTGCTTTAAGCTTCATGAGACCATTTGGGTGTCATGTTACCATTCTTAATACCTTATATTATTTAGGCAAGTTTGATGGAAAGTCAGATGAAGGATTCTTTGTTGGATACTCATTAAATAGTAAGGATTTTAGGGTATACAACATTAGAACTAGGAATGTAGAAGAAAACTTGAATATTAGGTTCTTAGAGGATAAGCCTATTATTGTAGGTGATGGACAAAAGTGGCTGTTTGATATTAATGTTCTAACAAAATCAATGAATTATGTGCCAGTTGTTGTAGGTATAAACTCTAATGATTCTATAGGTACAGAAGAAAGTGTTGGTACAAGTCATTCTAGCAAGGAGACAGGATCTAGCCAAGACTACATTTTGATGCCACTGTAGAAAGATGGTTCACTATTTGATTATTCTTCAAAGAATGCCAGGAATGATAAACCACAACCTTCTAGTGATGCTGGAAAGAAGGATGATGAAGGTGTAAGTCAAGAAAGTGGAACTGATGATCAAGAGAGGCCTAAAAACAATACTCAAGATGTTAATACTGCTAGGCCAAGTATTAATATTGTTAGTACAAATGTTAATACTGGTAGTCTAAATATTAATACTGTTAGTCTAACAGTTACTACTGCTCCACTTAAAGCTACACATGCTGATTTCTTTGGTGATGAAACATAATTAGATATGAGCAACATTTCTACTACATATCTAGTTTCTAGTACTCCAAATATAAGAATCTATAAAGATCAATCACTTGATCATGTAATTGGTGATGTGCAGTCTGGTGTATAAACAAGGAGAATGACAAAGACTTCAAATGAACAAGGGTTTATTAGTGCTGTTTATGAAGGGAAACTCATGAAGACCTTCATACTTGTCTATTTGCTTGTTTTCTCCCACAAGTAGAACCCAAGAAGGTGATTCAAGCTTTGACATATCCAAGCTGGATAAAAGCAATGCAGGATGAGCTTCTATAGTTTAAATTACAGAAGGTTTGGACTTTGGTTGATTTACCATATGGCAAGAGGGCCTTTGAACAAAATGGGTCTATAGGAACAAGAAAGATGAGAGAGGTATTGTGATTAGATACAAGGCAAGGCTGGTTGCACAGGGTTACACTCAAGAAGAAGGAATAGATTATGATGAGGTTTTTGCTCCAATTTCTAAGATTGAAGCAATTAGGTTGTTCTTAACCTATGCCTCATTCAAAGACTTTGTTGTGTACCAAATGGATGTGAAGAGTGCATTTCTGTATGGCAAAATTCAAGAAGAAGTTTATATCTGTCAACCTCCAGGGTTTGAAGATCCAGAGTTCCCTGACAGAGTTTATAAGGTAGAAAATGCACTATATGGTCTACATCAAGCTCCTAGAGCTTGGTATGAGACTCTATCTACATATTTATTAGACAATAGATTTTAGAGAGGCCAGATAGATAAGACTTTGTTTATTAAAAGAGTCAAAGTTGATATTTTGCTAGTACAAGTATATCTAGATGATATTATTTTTGGGTCTACAAGGAATGAGATGTGTATTGAGTTTGAAAAGATGATGCATAAGAAGTTTCAGATGAGTTCTATGGGAGAGCTCACATTCTTCTTAGGACTGCAAGTAACTCAGAAAGATGATGGGATTTTCATTAAATCTTGAAGAAGTTTGGTTTTTCAACAGTGAAGACATCAAGTACACCTTTAGAGACTTCAAAGCTATTGCTCAAGGATGCAAAAGCTGAAGATGTTGATGTTCACTTATATAGATCAATGATAGGATCATTGATGTACCTAACAGCTTCAAGGCCTGATATAATGTTTGTTGTATGTGCTTGTGCAAGATTTCAAGTCACACCTAAAGTTTTACATCTTCATGCTGCAAAAATAATCTTTAGATACTTGAAAGGTCAACCTAAATTAGGCCTTTCGTATCCTAAGGACTCACCATTTGACTTGGAAGCTTATACTGACAGTGACTATGCTGGTGCAAGTTTAGACAGGAAATCCACAACAGGAGGTTGTCAATTTCTTAGAAGCAGATTGATTTCATGGCAATGTAAGAAGCAAACTATAGTTGCCAACTCTACTACTAAAGCAGAGTATGTAGCTACTACTAGTTGCTGTGGACAAGCACTCTGGATTCAAAATCAAATGCTGGATTATGGTTACAACTTCATAAATACCAAGATTTTCATTGACAATGAAAGCACCATCTGCATAGTTAAGAATCCAGTGTTTCACTCAAAGACTAAGCACATTAAGATTAGACATCACTTCATCAGAGATTCAAATGATGATCAAGATTCACACAGATCAGAATGTTGCAGATTTGCTTACAAAAGCATTTGATGTTGGCAGATTTCAATATCTAATTGCAAGTATTGGAATGCTTAACCTCTGAAGTATTGATTGAGGGGAGGTTAATTATGATAATATGCAGCGGAGTATGCAGAAATGATGCTTGGAACATCAGCTGATGATGCAATTCAAGTTAGTACGGTTGGCCTAACTTACTAATGGTATGTATAATTACTACTGTTGTTATAATTAATTATGTGAGACTTAAGAGAAACCAAAAACAAACAGAGTGTTTAAGTGAGAAAAAGAAATGAGAGATGTAGTGAGTTCAAAAACAGAAAGAGAGATGTGTGAAATAAAAAAGACAGAGTGTTTAAGTGAGAAAAAGAAATAAGAGATGTAGTGAGTTCAAAAATAGAAAGATGTGTGAAATAAAAACAGACAGAATGTTTAAGTGAGAAAAAGCAATGAGAGATAAAGTGAGAATAAAAACAGAAAGAGAGCTTGTGAGAATCAAAATTGAAGATGGAAATGCTTTTTGGAACTAAATTGAGGTTAAATCTGGTAACTCAAAAATTAGTACTGCTAGGGCATTACTTAGTACTGCTGGGCATTACTTAGTACTGTTAGGCTAAACTTCCTATATTGAGCAATTTGGTCTACTGTCAAAGATCAAACAGTCAATAATGAAAACACAAATACATTCCAAAGTTGAAGCAAGAACATAAGTACTAACATAATCACTGTGAGGAGAGATCTTCACTTTAAATATATGATGGAATTACTTGACTTACAAACACTAAGATTTATGAAACTTTTAATTAGATGTGTGTCAGGCAGTGAAAAGCTTTCTGATAACTCACTTTTTATAATCTTTCTTTTCACTCTCATTGCGAGTATCCTCATTGCATCACCAATCTACAATTTTAAGTTCTAAATCAACTACTTAGAATGAATTAGTACTAATGCTAGGCATCAGCAGTTATACTGTTTGGCTAAGTAAACAAAAGTTTTAATTGTTTCTAAATTGATTTTTGATAGTATGTTGAGAAACTTGGATCCTAAACATTGATGTTGGTCGCAAAGCTCTTGGTGAATCAAGATAATGAGATGTCCAGAGAACTTCTTAGGAAGATATTCATTGGTATGTGCTTAATTACACATACCTTTTCCCTATAAAAACGAGCCTAAATGACATATGTTTGTTTTGCTTTACATACTGTGCAGGTAACAGATATTCAAAAAAGGACAAAAACAAAGGGCAAAACGGACAAAACCGAGTACAGTATTGGAAAGATCATGAAAGATCGAAGTCAAAGACGTGTTTATCTTAAATGGGCCAACCCGCACTCAAGTTAATGGGTCGGGTCAGCCCATTAATCATCAATTATAAGCCTTAAGCCCATTAAGCATTTATCTATAAATCTTATAAGATTTAAAAGCCCAAAATCCATTAAATCCTAACCCGTCCCAAATATAAGCCTAACATAACCCTTAACCATACACCCTTTAAATCCTTTTACACCATTGGTCCCTGGGGTTTACACCGTTAGTCCTTAGGGACTAACATGGTTAGTCCCTAACCATTAACCCCGTTACCCTTTTCCCTTAACTCCCGTTACCTCAAAACAAATAAACTATTTGCTCACCAAATCCATTTGTTACTATTCACCTATCTCTTTCCCTCTTTTTCTCTGCAACTAGACAAGAAACAATCACACCCCTCTTAACCCAACCCCCTAGAAGAGGACAATCTATGTTGGCAATCCCTCAAAGACTGATTAGATAAGTGAAATCAAGGGCAGTGATGATTTCAAAGAAGCACAAATGAAGATCAAGGGCTCAGATTTATGGCTTGGAGAGCACTCACACAAGAAACACACCTCAAGGATCAAGCGCGAACCCCCAAATCACACACACACAATTACCGGCTTATAAATAGATATGTTTTTTTCACACAGGTTAGGAAGATATTTTTTTAAAAAAAAGAAATCTAGTTTTTTTAATCTAGTTTTTAATAGCTTTTTATTGTATTTTACAGCTTATTTTAGTTTAAGTCAGCTTATTGTAACTTTATTCAAAGTCTTGTAATATTTTTTTTAAGTTTAATGAAATTTATGTTTTTATGTTAAAATCTGTTTTTATGTTAATGCAATTTTATGTTATGAAAATGTTTGTTAATCTCTTATAAACTCTTATTTACTTACATTTAAGCTGTTTTACTTAAGCTATATAAACTTTTCCATAGTCTCTTATAATACGTCTTCTACAGTCCAAACCGTCCCACTTTTTCACTTTAAAACTCCTACTTCAACAAGCTTCTCCCACACCTTGGAGCGACAGCTGACTACAAGCCAGAATTTGGAAGGGCTCTTATAATTTACTAGCTTGTTATGTCTTTAAAACCCAAGCTCCAGGCTTAAGACAAAGCTCTAAATGAGCCTTTATGCCCTTGTTTAAGCAAAGAGCTTTGTAAATCCTCATTATCCATTTTATAGCTTATTTATTGTTTTGCTTATTTCTTTGCTTATTACTGCTTATTATTGCTTATTTATGTTGTTCATTGCTTATTTATGCTTGCTTATTGAGTAGAAGTCATTTACTTAGGTTTGAGTTAAAACTGTCTTATTAGCTTAAAATTGCTTAATCTTGTTTGCTTATTTTAAGTGCTTATCTTTATGATCTAATTGCTTACTTGTGCTTATTCAGTCTTTATAATGCTTATTTGAATTAGTTTCATGCTTGTCTTAATCTATTTTTAGTTTAAAATAAGTTTTGAAATTTTAAAGGGGTGTTTGGCTTAGCAGTATTAACCATGTGTTAATACTGCTCTTGCACCTTTTGTTTTTAAAACCAAATTTGATTCATCATTTCTTAGTCTAAAATCATGTTTAAAGAAGTTTTTAACCAGTTTTGAATAGATTTGAGGTTTGTTTAATCAAAAATCCACGTCTGCTTGTTTTATTATTCATAAATCAGTTGGATTTAGTAGATTGTTAGAAATGCATTAGAATTGTGTCTTTAGTGATAAATCTAGTTTCATTTGCCTTCTCTTGCATCTGTTTTGAGTTCTTTTTACTATTGCATTGAATTGCAAGTTTTGGTTCAGGTCTGATAAAGTATGCAAATGGTTTTAGGTTTTAAAGTTAATTTTTGATCATAGATTTAGGATAGTTATAGGTTGTTTAAGACTCTAAAATTGATAAAATAAGCTTATTAGCCTACAAGCTTAATCTATTTATGCTTTTTAGGATCTTAAAACAGCTTTTACTAGCTTAAAACTAGGGCTGCAAAAGCTCTCTTGCCACTTAAAAAACTTAAAATCCAAAAACATGTTTAACTGCTTATTGAGTTATAGAGTCCTTGGCTTTTTAGTTTTTGCCTAATTTTGGTTCCTTTAGAGTTCTTGATTAGTTAGTTTAGGGTTTGATGGCATTTTGAGCTTTTGGTTAGCTTATTTGAACATTTTGAGCTAAATCCGTTTTAGCTAAAAAAGCCTTTAAGTTTTTATCCAACACTGTCATTTAAATTTCATTTTTCTAGCTTAATAACTGTTTCACTGTTCTAAATTTTTGCTTATTTGAGTTCCTTATAGTAGTATCTTTATCTGTTTTGAGCTTTTAGACCTTAGCTTATTAGTTTACTAGCTTAATTTTTAGCTTAAAAGTGCCTTTGTAGGCTGTTTTATAACTTTCACCCCAAAATCGCTTATTTGATTTCTGAGCTTATGGCTTATTGGATTTGGTTAATTTTTGTTTAGATTTGCTTATTAGGTTAGGTTAAAGGTACTTTTAGCTTATTTAGCTTAGGTTTGAGCTCATACTAGCTTATAAGCAAACTCAGTTAGGACTTAAAGTTTTTTTTAGCTTTTATGTAAAGTTGTCCCTTTAAGTAGCTTATTTCTAGCTTGTTTTTAGTTTTCAGAAAAAGTGTTTTCACAAAATTGCTTATTTTAGTCTACTTTAGTTTTTTCATAAAAAAGTTTAGCAAATAAAAACATTAGGCCGTATTGGGAAGCCCCAGGCTCGAACCCGGTACCTCAACCTTAACTGCCTAACGTTTTAACACACCACACACTACCAGCTGCCCTGGAGTCTTTTTTGATTATAGGTTTAGTATATTTAATATTTAACCCTCTTTGGGCAGTTTTAGCTTATAAGCTTATCTGCTTATTAACAGCTTATTTATAAGCTGTTTTTCAAACTTCTTATTTTTCTTGCATTCTTTATTGTTCAAAGTACTTTTCCTAAATTTTTTAGTTTTTTATAAATTAGTTTAATATTTTTAATAATATTTTTAGATTAAAACAGTTTTTAATTCATAAAAAATTAATTAAAAGTCAAAAAAATATAATTCTTTTTTCTAAAATTATTTTTAATCATTTAGGACTGTTAAAAATTAAATTTGCATTTTTAGGGTTAAAATTTTAGAATTTAGGTTTTTAAGGCTTGGGTTTTGATTCCCGTTATCGTTTTAGTGTTTCAATCTTAATTGCTTTCGTTTTTTGCTTGCATTTACTTGTTTTTACATTTCATTAGTAGAAATAGAATCCAGATCAAAATATTGATTATTCAATCACTCGATCACAAACTTAACCTCGATTTTTAATTCACGCCTCGTCGGGACACGACTCGGGAAGGTTTTGGAATTTACTTTGGTTAAAAGTAATCTTCTTAAAAACTTTTTCACTCCTCACTCTTACTATTATTTGATACTTTAGTTATATATTATATATATGTATTAAGCAATTGTTATATATATATATATATATATATATATATATATATATATATATATATATATATATATATATATATATATATATGTATAATTAACTTGTATCAAGTTTTTGGCGCCGCTGCCGGGGAGGCTGTGAAACGATTATCGTGTTACGTTTGAAGATTAGTGTTTGAAGACCCTTCCTCGTGAAGTTATCGCTTTCAATTGTGAATATTTTCTTCTTATTATAAAAATATGAAAATACAAAAATATTTTATTTTCTCAATTTTTGTGATTTATTCTATTATTCAAGTAATCAAATACCAAAAAAAATGAAATAACCAACAAAATATCGTGTCGTTAATTGTTTAATCGGCTTACCTTTAGATTTACAAACTATAAGAGAGGTTTAAGGAGGATTGATCCTAAGAACTTCGACCTAAAAGGAGAAGGTTTTTAATACGCTTCGCGCTTACCCGCTCCTCCGCTTCTTTGTGCGTTTTTCTAGAGAGCTACCGTGAACTTTTAACTTTCGGAACCAAAAATATTCTCCATACCCTTTTATCCGTTTAATTCTTTCTCTTACCCCTCTCTATTGTTTAATTCTTATGGCGTCACTCGACTATTGTTGTATCTGTAAAGGTCGGATGAGTAATGATCGGGCATTTTGTCTACCGTGTACGTGTGAGCGGTGTAGAAGAAATTATACGGACATATTTTGTTCTATATGTTGTTTTGAATCTGGAAATGCATTCATTGATGATCTAATTACAAAGTCTTTTGATGATCTTCCGAATTCTTCTGACCACCCTCCACAACCCCAAACTCACTCTTTTGATTCAAATGGTGATCCACCACAAATTCCGTTTATCTCTAATCCGGACCCGTGTTACAATCAAAACTTTGACAATAATTTTCCACAAACTTCACCAAGTTTTCCACAACAATATCTTTGTTGTACTCGCTGTGGGGGTCCTCATGAGACTTTTCAATGTCAACAATTGATATTCTATGAGCCGGAACCTTGCTACAATCAAAACTTTGATGATACTTTTCCACAAAATTCACCTAATTTTCAACAACAAATTCTTTGTTGTGAAAATTACGGGGGTCCTCATGAGAGTTATCAGTGTCAACCGATGAATCAAAATTATTATGATCCTAATCTTTGCTATAATTTAATTCCTTCCGATTTGACAATATCAAACCCCCGCAATATTCTGTCACTCATCAAACTCCTATGGCCGAATTGCTTCTTGAAGAGAAACTTCATCAAGCTTTGCAAGCTCTTTGTGAAAAGTTAGATAAAACGTTTCAAGAAAGCAGAGAAAAGAATGTTGGGGAGAAGAGGCTCCAGCTAAAGTTAGTTCTCAATATTGGAAGCCTCCCATTTACTATGATGACGATGATGACGATGAAGAGGAATGTTCTATTCCTTTAAGAGGTATTATTTCTGAACTTCCTCTGTCAATTGCAATCGCACCTGACTTACCGATTACGGACTCTCTCATAATAGAGGATGAGCATCTTAAACACATATTCGGAAACGAAAATCGGACAAATACACACACAGTCTAGTGTAAGGACCTAACCTAACCCCAAGTGAGTCCGAGGATTTATCCGATTACGAAAGTGAGTGTGATATGCCCGTTTGTGATGATTCTTCTTCTAAGAATGAGGGTTTAGATGATATCGTTTCTATTCCACCGGGAAAAGAAATTGATCACTTAGATGCCATACCCGATTCAGTACAATCTTTGCTTAATCGTGCTAATTCGATAATTTTTCTTATCGAGGAGTTCGTCGGTGAACTCGCTCCTATCGATCCAATTCCACCAGGAATTGTTGAAGCCGATTTTGATCCGAAAGAAGATATTCGTCTAATTGAAAAATTGTTGAATGATGATTCATCTCCGGAAGAACTTAATTCTGAGATTCCTGATGCTATTATCGAATCTTTCTCCCCATCTCCTATCCCCGTCGAGGATAGTGACTCTCTTATTTGGAAGGAAATCTGATATAGGGCGTGCTCCGGATGACTCGATACACAACACAGGGAGTACACACACACAACACGACGACATGAAACACAGAGGGGGAAAAACGCTTCATTTTCTTGAAGAAGAATTACTTAACAATGATTCTATTTCCCTTCCTAAGTATGAATCATTTCACGTTGATTTTTATAATGTTCCATCATCTCCTCGTCCTCCGAAAAAACCTCCAGATGATGATGTTTACTTTGATATTGAGCCCGATACGGGAGTTTTGACTACAAAAGTGGTGGATAATATTTCTGATAATTCGACAAGAGAACTTTATGTTCATATGCCTAATGTTTTACCCACCCTTCCCACCCTTTCTCCAGTGATTGACACTTTGCTTCCATTTTCATCCAAAAATAAGGACAAAGTTTTCAATCCTGGTATTCTTGCTTCTAATGAGGAGAAATCTCCTCATCTTCCATCTCATCGAGGCTTTAAAACTTTCCAAATCATTTATTTTTCTAAAAGCCTGATGATGATCTATGGAGAGGACATTCCTATCTTGGATGTTCCTTTTCTCCATTTCTATCCTCCTTGACCAGCTCAAGTATGGGGGATCGAGTCAGGCTCAAGACTCGGTTAACAAAAATAAGCGCTTCGTGGGTGGCAACCCATGCTTATCCTTTTAGTTTTATTTCTAATAAGTGTGACGTGAGGAGGTTCGCCTCTTCCTTTCTCGTGTTTCGTGTTTTGTGTTGTATGTCCAGGATTGCCCCGGATTATGAAGACTCTAGTGCTCGTGGTTTTGTCCTTTGTTCACTCGAGCTTTAATCCTTAGCATGATTATGGGAATCCAATATCCTAAATCTTATCGACTAACGTTTATCTTTGAGTATACTTAATAAACGGCTTTAGATTTACGTAGAGACCCTTCTTAAAAACATTGAGGACAATGTTCAGTTCTAGTATGGGGGGATCTATCGATTTGATTGTGCCTACAGTCGTTGTTTTCACGCAATCTCGTTTTTACCACCAAAAAAATGAAAAAATTTAAAATTTTTCAAAAATAAAATAAGTGTTTTGTCACAATGTTGACTTTCCTGCTGGGTAGAATAAGAATAAATTCTGACTCGATCGAGCGTGTTGAGCTCTTAGCTTTGTCCCTTAACCTTTATAAACTTGACTAAGCATTTGCGGATCTTTTTATTAAAGATTTTAAGTTTGCGAAGAACGAGAAATGATAGAGTTAATTATGAGTAAGATGCCAAACAAGGATTAGTTGGAAATCTTAAGAGCTCATAAGTGTAATTTGTGGATTTTCCTCCCCGGAGCTTCTAACCGGACTAATAATACGTGCTCTTTTCGAAAATTAAACTTAAATCAACGATTTTTTTAATGTAGTCGATAACAATAATTTATTTAGTCTTAGTTTAAATTCATACTTAAATTTTCTAAAAAGAAAATTTCCCTATCGTGGTAATATAAAGTGTTAAAAAAAATAAAAAAAATAAGGTAATAATAATAATAAAAACTGTGGGCTGATAAAAGTTTAATGCCTCTTGTCGGCTCACAACCAATGTGGCAGTCTTCAAAAGAAGGCCCATAGTGAGAATAATAATCCGAGACTGATAAAAGTTTGGTGCATCTTACCGGCTCACAACCGATGTTGCAGCCTTCAAAAAGGTCGAGGATTTCCTTCGTTTAAAGGATGTATAATTATATTAAGTGTAATATATGTGATTTAATAAATATAGGGAAAATCTCTTTTTCTTAAATTTAAATATGCTTTTGAACTAAGACTATTTCGTTTTAAGTTGTGAGTTTTCTAAATGAATTGTTTATTTAACGGGAAGCCTAAGAGTTTTTGAAACCGAGAGTGTCCGAGAGTTACCGATACTATTCTCTTTTGGGGTGTCAAATAAAGCCTGGTCACCTAAGCCCGGTCTTGGCTGGGATTGCCGAGAAGAAAGTTGTCTACATGAATGACTCGCCATCAAAATCATAATTCATTGGGTGGAAACGTGAAGCATATAAATATTACAATTTCTTAAAAAGGTGATCATGGTTGAAATTCGAAATAGGCCACAATCACTCCTAAGATATTAATAATGTCTAAGATATAATAATTGTCGGGAGTGAAAAGTTTACAAATTGCAAATATGAGTAGTGTTAGCATCTTAACTTATATTTGACGACGACTTCATTTTTGAGCTTGGTTTGGGACAAGTGAAAAATCGGGGACGATGAATTTATCCTTTTTGGGCATTTTATGATTAAAGTGCTTCTTGTTCTGTGACCCTAAAAGTTATAAAAATAACGAAAGTCCAAGCGTGTTAGTTAGTTGCTGAAGAAGAAAAGTACAAAAAATGAGAAAAAGGAAAAATACAAAAATATGTGTGGTAATTAGTGTAAATATTTTAAAATGGTCAAAACGGGGATTTTCAAAGCTAATGATTATTTATTTCCCATTGATGAACACTTAGCTACTTTTCGAGGTAATTAGTCGAGGGGGATTGAGATTCTTGGTTTTCTAAAGTGTTTACTTATGGCATTGCGTGAGGACACGGCAATAGTTTAGTATGGGGGATTTTGGTATGTGCTTAATTACACATACCTTTTACCTATAAAAACGAGCCTAAATGACCAAAAACGGACATAAAATGCCAAAAATATGTGTGTTTTGCTATTTATGATGTGCAGGTAACGGATATTCACTAAAGGACAAAAACAAAGCCAAAACCGACAAAACCGAGCACGGGAATGGAAAGAGCGTGAAAAATCGAGAAAAGTAAAACCACTTCTTAATGAATTACAGGTTTACTTTGATGACTTTCAGAATCATTATCAAAGGATAATAAAAGAAATAAAAGATGAAATTGATCAAATGATGTCCTACTTAGACGAAATTGAGAATCAAAATGATTGTAACGAAAGAATCAACTCTTGGAACATCCATAACTGCAATATCAAAATCATACAAAAACTTCTTAATGGAAATAAGGACTAAGGATTTACATGAGAAAAGTGAAAGTCATATTCAAAAGAGTCAAACGATGTTTAACATTTGAAGTCACTCAGGATTGTCAAAACGAATTATTAAATTGGAAAAAGATTGTCAAAATCTTAGGCAAACATATTGCTTTTGAAATCCGCACTTCAACACTAGTCTCGAGAAAAAATAATTCTTTGAAAACAGTGCAAAAAAAAAAAAGAAAATGAGATTTTTTGGCATCATTACAAATCGAAATGCTCATTTGAAATAGACTTATAAAGATTTGTTTGAGTCAGTCAAAAGGTCAAAAGTTGAGACAGCAATCAAAGTGATGAAGCCAAATTTAAGGGAGATTTTGATGAGATTGAAACTAAAAACATTGAGTTGGAATATCGTTTGGCGTCCCCCTCCCCCCCCCCCCCTCCCCCAAATTAATATAAAGAGAATTAACATTTAAAGTGACTTACAAAAACGAGTTTGATTCAATCAAAAAGTCGCGGGTCCAAACAAAAACTTCAAATGTAACACAAGACGAGGTAGAAAATCTGAAGTCTCAATTGTTTGAATTTGTTGAAACTAAGTTCAAAAACATTCTCGAAAAAATTGAATTTCTCAAAAAGAAGTAGTTGGATATTTCTGAACTTAACAAGGAATCGGGGGAGAATGTTTGTGATAATGCCAAATTTGAGTTTCTAACAAAGTTTGTCGAGCTTGAAAAGGTTTTAACTCAAGAAACAAAAGATTTTAATGACGTCACGCTTGAATTGTCGAACATAACAGCTGAATTTGAGGCGTATTTTGAAAAACTTGAAAAAACAAAAGTTGTTCTTGAACGACAATTGGCTCGTAAGGTTGATAATTCTAAAGATGAAAAGGATCAATTTTTGAAAGAAATTAATCATTTGAGAACTCAATTGGAAAATCTGAAAGGAAAGTCTGTGCAAACTAAGTTTGATAAACATTCAATTTTGGGAAAACCACTAGCTGATAAATTGTTGATAAACTCTCAAATTTCAAAATCATGGTTTACTCCAAAAGTTGATGTGCAAAAGAGTTTGTCAAAACCAGTCACTACACAGTCTTTTCCTAAAGATGAAAAAGATCAGCTTTTAAAATGAATTGCATATTTGGAATCAAAATTGGCATCTCAAGATATTCATTCTTGTCAAAAAGAATATCATGGGTGTGGCGTTATATATCTCAAGATAATTCTCTATGGGCTCGGGTTATTTCGGCCTTACATGGTTCGTCTTCACAGGTGCTTTCTGCCTCTTTTCTTCGTTATGGAAATCTATTTTAAATGAAGTCAAATCTCTTAAGGCTCAAGGTGTGGACTTAATTTCCCATTGTAAGATTCG
>BQNB010101424.1:2128-24474 GCA_026074375.1 Tanacetum coccineum | reverse complement strand
TCCTCTTGTCTATAGCCGTCCACTTTCTCCTTGACATTTCCGTATTGTATCCCAGATAAAAATCGAGTACTCTGTGATGAATCTCATCACGAACAGTCTTGAGTGTCCTGTCTGAGAACTTGTATAACTTATCAACGCACATCACTCGCTTTTGTTTGTTAAAGTCTTCTTAGATTACTCCTGGTGGTTTGTGAGATGGAGTGTAGAGTTCTTTGAATTCGATTTCAGGAAAGGTCTTCTGAGGTGCGATGATATTAAGTTTCTTTTGGTAACTTTTTACACCAAGCTAAAGATCCTCGACTCGATGTTTGATGATAAGACTTCTTTTGAACACACGAAGGGCCACAATAAAGTCAACAATATCATTGCCGTTGAGGTGGAATAACTTGTGTTGAACAGAAAGTAGAAGCATGTCTTCAATGTCGTTCAAGTGTAGATCAACAAAGTCACCTTCTTTAAACTTGTATAGCTGTCAATCCGCTCTTTTCACCACAATCTCATCCAAATGACCATAACCATGCAATCTCTCCACTTTCACACTAACCACACTTAGAATCTTCTAGATAGAGTAGACATTATGCTTGGAAAATTTGTTCAATTGAGATCTATGCCAAAGTTTACTCCTTTCACCCTAATGCTTGTATCCCTTTAATGCGTCTTTGTCATACCCCACTTTGGTAGGACTCCAAAGCGTAGGGACCATATCTTCAATTCCCATTATCTCATACCGAGCTGCTTTTATCTTCGTGATCAATGTAGTGTAGTTCTTCGTTAGATCTGACGATTTCAGAAATTCTAAGTCGTTGTTGAAGAAGTGTTCGGTAGCAACGGTTAAATGGCCTGAACAACCTTTTAAGGGAAGAGGCTTGGTGAAATCAAAGGGGTAACAATCACCTTATGGATTGTTCCAATCAAGTTTGTCTGTCAATGCATTGAAACACTCTTGTATGTTGTACCCAAGTTCGATGCTGCTAGTGCATTTGCCTTTTAACTGATTGTAGGCTGGTCCTAGTAAGATATCTTGAGTAAGATTTTCTATCTTGAGTCGATTCAAAACATACTTGGAGAAGTTAATCGGAGTGGCTATTAGATCATTGAATGTGATAGGATCTTTTATAGCAGAGACCATTTGGTTGAACCAAGGCTGTTCAGGTTGATCAAGTACAAATTGACGTTTGTTTTATTCCAAATAAGGAGTAGGAGGCCTTGGAGGTTGTTTGAACCAATCTAGGCTCATAGTCTTGTTTGTCTTGGGTTTTGAAGTGTCTTGTGGTTAATCATCATCACGAACCACATCTTCACCCGTATTGTAGACTGCATCATCCATTTCTACCTTAACAATTGGTTCCTTAACCGATTCCTTTGCAGTTGCAAACTTACCAGTTTTAGAACCTTTTGATAGAGCTTTACCTTTGGAGGTTTCCTTAATGGTGGATGGTTGCTTGGCAAACTCTGACTCTTTTTTTCTCCTCTTTGTCTTCTTACCCTAGTTTGGTCTAGCTGAAGGGTCTTCATCATCATCATCGTCATCACCATCATGTTATCATTTGTGGTTCTTGACTATATCAACAACTCCCTTATCCATGTCATTTTCATCCTCTATCAAAGCTTCCATGAGAGCATGGTACAGTTTATGATTAGCAGGATTTCTGTTGAAAGACTTGTTATCGTGCATGGTCTGATAGAGAGCGCTTTTTTGATCATACTCATTGAGAGTTGTCATGTTTGTAAACTTAATAGTATACTTTGGCATCTTTTGCTTCTTAGCTTGTTCCTTCTTAATCTTGAGAATATCTAAAGCACTTTTCTCAGATTCTTGTTCAAGATTAATTGTTGGTGTC
Organism: Tanacetum coccineum; assembly: GCA_026074375.1. Classification (NCBI taxonomy): domain Eukaryota; kingdom Viridiplantae; phylum Streptophyta; class Magnoliopsida; order Asterales; family Asteraceae; genus Tanacetum; species Tanacetum coccineum. The sequence continues at coordinate 22,633 of BQNB010101424.1, read as the reverse complement.
TGGATCTTCCTTGACTCAGGAGTTTGCTTTACAAAGAATTTCTGAATAAGGTCTACACTGTGTCTCTGTAGCACCTTATATGTAGAATCATCAAGTTTGGTTTCGAGATAATTATCAATAACCATTGGAACTTGTGACTTGAAAGTAGCAAGAGATTCAGTAGAGTGATCTATTTTATTCAACTCAACCACATCCTTTTCCAATTTTACAACTCTTAGCTGAATAGCAGAGAGTGCATCTGATCCAGGGACAGCAGTGGTGATGGTTAGAGATTCGGTTGTAGTTGGTGGTGTAGGGATAGGTGTTGCTTGTTATTGTAGTACATGTGACATGGTGGAGACAGATAGAGGGTTTAGAAGAGTTATTGCTGCTGTTACTAAAGGAGTTTCTAGTATAGGTATGAGGATTGATGGCTCAGTAATCACAGAAACCGGTACATTAAGTACGGATAGAGACTGGATATGTGGTATCTCTTGTTGAATTTTTACATCCACTAAAGATTTGATCTCAGCATATGTAGTATCCTTAACAGTACCAACTAAAGAAGTATCAGAAGAAAGTTTAAGAAATTGATCACCAAAACCTGAAGATACCGATAAGCTAGAGCTTGTAGGAGGAAGTTTAGCTTTCTTGGCATCATCTTTTACTTCTTCAGTCTTTTCAGCATTTGCCTTGGCTGCATTAGTAATTTCTCCATCATCTTTCTCAGATTCTGCAACTCCATCCTTTGACATCTCTTCATCCTCATTGTCATTTACTTTTTCTTCACCTTGTATGAACTCATCTTCAGTTTCTTCATCATCAGTCATTTCAAGATCGATGCTTTTATCATCATCAGCATCATCTTTCTTCTCACCATCCTCATCAAAATATATCCAATCAACTTCCTCATCATCACCTAGATCTTTTTTAGAGTATTCACTTTATTGTTTAGATCTTCACTCAAGAATAATATTTGTTTTTGAAGTAACCTTTTCCTCATTTGGAACCCCTGGTTTAGTACTAGTTCCTTTACTTGAGGTGGCAGAGATGATTGTGGACTCATCAGGAATCCCTGGTATCCTACTAGCTCTTTCACTTGAGCCTCCAGTACCTGATTGTCTTCTGCTGGTCTTCTTGCTTTCTTTGAGAGCTTGTATTATGTCAGCAGCAAGTTGTTCTTCAGGAGTTAAAGATTGAACACCTTTGAGCTTTTGAGAAGGATCAGGAGACACTTTCTTTGACACCCAAAAAGTATCTCTAAAGGCAATACCTGATGGTCTTCTTCTAGCAGGCTCAGGGACAAATTCAGTCACAATCCTTGCATGAGTAGCATGGACTTGTCTTGTTGCTTCCTCTTCTGCAGCTTCAGTTAAGCTGATAGACTTACCTAACTCCAAAGCGACGTTTAGATAAGGAATGATGTTGTCATCAGCAGAAATTATGACTTTCTTCTTAATAACTCTTCTACTAGCAGTTCTCTTTCTAGCAGGTTCAGGGTCAGACTCTTCAAGCACATCAACATCTGCTATAGAAGTATCTGAAAGTCTTCTTCCCTTGTGACCCTTTACCTCTGCTCTTCTTGGGAGGAATTTGACCAGTGGAATATTTAATGAACATTTGATAAGATTATGATTATTTAATCTTATCATTCAGCATCATATCGGGAATAGGTAGTCTATATTCCTAATAGTCTTCTCTAATTCTGACAAACTTGAGTCTGCTTACAATACCATCATCCTTGATTGTATAATAGTGTTGAAACTATAGTTTGGAGAGAGACTTGTGTTGTGAGAGGAAGTGATTGATGATAACTTTGGTGAATCTGGGGAATGGAATAATTTCATGCCTTGATCTCTTCTCTTTCATGTGGTCAATCTGGAAAGCAATGTCTTCCCAAATCAGCTTAGGATAGTTAACATTTTCTCTGTAGAACATGCCCCACAGCATGTTAATTCTGGATTTTCTAAGTCTGTCATTGCTAACAGTCTTCCTAGAGAGACACTTGTTGATAATAGCTACCAGAGTCCTCCATGGCTGATGCATGCGATCTACACACATGTTAGTATACTTGTGTAGTGGACCTTTGTAGCCAATGTCAATGAGGAAGGTGAGGGTAGCATCATCATCTTGTACTTCAGTGAATTCTTCACCTTCAACTCTTGGACAGATGTCAAGAATATTTCTAAAGACATCAGCATCGACAATGCACTTCTTGTTGGCCAAAAGGAATTCATAAGAATCTAAGTCTTTGACCTTCTTGATAGTGTACCAGAACTGCTGCATAAAGATTTCAAGGACTTCTGCCGTAATAGTGAATTCCTTGAAGCACGTGGAGTTCTTGATTACATTAATGACAACTTGAAATGTTTCTTCCTTCTGATGCATAGTGGTTTCCAGTCTAACATTGGTAGAGTTAATCTTTACCCTTTTTGTAAATGGAACCCATTTCTCATCACGTGTAATCACTTGTTGAGTTTCTTGTGGATTCATGATTCTGCTTAAGAATTAACAATACAGTTTATACACACAATAGATATATTTTACTGATTAATTTGGTTATCCTTGATGATATGATTGATTTAGAAATATGCTATGATTAGGTTTCATGCAAACATGTCCGTATTAATACACTATAAGAATATAGTCAACTAAGGTCAATAGTCAAAGTTAACTTATGAAGTCAACAAGACAAGTCCAAGATAGCTTAGGACACACATTCAAATAGAGGGCAATCAATACACATTCAAACATGGCAATTTATGAAATATGACACCTTAAACAAGTATTACACAAATTTTAGAAAATTTCGGCAGAGTTTCTTTTCATAATTTGACATATTTCGCTTGGATTATGTACCCTGTCATGTTTCGCATGGAACATGTAATTTGTCATATTTTGCTCAGTTAAAACATGTTTCGCATGGCAACCCTAACATATTCCGCATGGCATACACCTAAACATATTTCGCATGGCATATGTTTTAAACATATTTCGCACAGTTAAAGCCTAACATGTTTCGCTTGATTCATCCATGTTTCGTATGCCTTAAAAAATCCTAACACAAATATTACCAATCATAAACCATCAAGATTCAATTGCTAATATCTCAAATCATGAAATACCATCACAGAACTACTAACCACAAGATTTAAACAACTTTTAGAGCTTGAAATTGTTCATACGCAAAGATTCAAAGGAGAAACATATTGGTCATTGACTAATGGACATCTAGGAGGCTCAAATAGATCACATAAGGACATATAACAGTTAGCAAACACACTTTGGACACCACACGAGCAAACTTATACTCATTTTAGATTTAACGTGCCTAGGAAACAACTTTTCCAAGTAAAAGGTTTCTAAGGAAGCTAAAAACTAGTAACAAAGGCATAAGAAAGCATCATAGAGACTAATTAACGCAAACCCACAAATATTCAAACAAAACCACATGTTTCGCATCATTCATTAATATGAAAATCACCATAAGTCATGCATATGTTAATGTTTTCAAAAACTGCTTCTCATGAGGCTTAGACGTACCCTAATGAACAAAACCCCTCAATCAATTTGAAGAAACCTTAACTTTTTCACTTATGAACCCTAAATCGTATTTAAGTCATTTCGAGTGATTTAGCAAGGATTAATCTAATTCCTTTTGAGAAAGTAATGTTAAAAGGTTTATAAATGTATTAGTGTGTACATTTTCTCTTGAAACCGAGTTTTGAATTTGACTATGGTGCGTGCGATATGTGCTTGAGAGGGAAAATGTGTGCTTGGATTTGTGTAAAGGATTTTGTGTATGAGATTTGTGTTAACCAAAGGGGGTATAACCGGTTAGCTTTTAAAAAATGGCAAGAATGGCCCTTGTACTTTATTACTTCTTCTATTTTATTTTAGACTTATTCCTAAGACTAAATAAGTTATAGAAATGACATAATAAGCCCCTAAAGATGCAAACTTAGATTTTAAGTCCTATATTTTTTCATTTAGTCCCTAAAAGTTAGATCCAATAACATCTTAAGCCCTTTTGAGTTAAAATAATATTAACTCCCCTTTAAAAGATGATCCGTTATTGTTAAAACTGTTTTCCTTTTATTCTGAGATGACTTTTGAAATATTATTTTTGAAAGAATTTGTATATTTCTTCCCCTCAAATAATGTCTCATTTTCTATTTAAAGAGCTATAGAGATTGTTTGAGTGATAGAAAATTCTTTTAAAATCTTTTATGATGAGAAACTAATATGTTTAATTATTTTTCAAAAACAACACCAATAAAAACAAGATTTCTCTCGTTTGACATAAATAAATGCACTGACACGTACACTTATTTGATATAGGAAGCACGGGTTGTGTTGCAAAGTAAACACAAGCCTTTGTATGAATATCAAGTAATTCATACCCGAGAAAAATTAATTTCCGTTGTGAGGTCAAGTTTTCTTTTTGGCGAAATACTTGTCTTTAAGTTGAAGACCGGGTTGCTATCTGAAATAATAGCAAGCCAATTGACATGTTTTGAAAACATTTGAACTTCTGCTCGAACTTTATTTACAGCTTCGTATCATTATTGAATGACATTTCTAAAGCCGTAAATATTATCGATTTTCAGAAGACATGTCATGAAAAACATATTTTTGTATTTTATGATTTTTTTAATTTTCTATTTTCTTTTTATGGGTTTTATATTTTTCTATTTTCTTTTTGTAAATTTTTTTATAAAAAATGAAAATCTTTTTGCGTTTTTCTGGTTTTCTTATTTACATATAATACATAGGATATAGAACGAGTTACCACCATTACTCGTCCTCTTCGTCTGCCAGACTTTTCAGCGTTTTAGGAGACATACTTCTCATGCCAAGCATGTTGATAAGAAAGTCAAGTTGTTCTCGTCCCAATGCCTTGGTAAAGATATCTGCCAGCTGATATTCTGTTAGACGAAATACAGTTTAACCACCTCATTTTCCACTTGCTCTTTGATGAAGTGGTATCTAATGTCAATATGCTTGGATCAGGAATGTTGGACGTTGTTGCAACATAAAGCAATGGCACTTTTGTTATCGCAGTACAGAGGTATCTTGTTGAACCCAAGGCCATAGTCAGTTAACTGTGATCTCATCCAAAGTATTTGAGCACAACATCCTGACAAGGCAATGTATTTAGCTTTTGTACTGGATATGGTGTTGTTCTTCTGTTTCTTTTACGACCAACTCACCAATCTATCACCTAATAGCTGCATACTTCCAGATGTACTTCTTCTGGTATCTTGGCAACCAGCGTGATCAGCATCTGCAAAAGCTGTTAGTGCAATATAGGAATCCTTTTAATACCACATACCCATATTAATGGTTCTTTTAGGTATCGAAAGATTCGCTTAACTGCATGTAAGTGTTGTCGGTAGGTTTTGCCAGATATCGGGCACACATGCATACAGCAAATTGAAGGTCTGGTCTACTGGCAGTCAGATACATAGGGGAGCCAATCATTCCATGATAACGTGTGGGATCAACTTCTTTCCCTTATGGATCTGCATCTAGTTTGGATTTCTCCACCATGGGAGTATCCATTGGGTCACTGGTTTCCATACCATATTTTTTAATTATCTCGAGAGCATATTTGGATTGGTTAAGAAAGATATTACTGTTAATATATAATAATTGACGCGGAATAACAAATCTAAACCAAGATGGAACACAAGAACGAATACTAAACTAGCTATTACTATTACTATTTTGATTGTGAATACTCAATCAACTCATATGTTTTACAATACAATTCTATGTCCTTTTAAGACATAAGTCAGACCTAAACGCGTTTAAGAGATAATGCAAATCTCTTCCTAAATCAACGCTAATTGATAACTATTCTAAAATAACAAACAGCACAAATGTCTGACCAAGAGCAGTAATAACTCATATTTAAAAAACAAAAAAAAAAAAAAAAAAAAAAAAAAAAAAAAAAAAAAAAAAAAAATACAATACTAGATTTTATGTTTCCTTTATAGACTTAAGGAACCCTAAACGCGTTTAAGAGATAAAGCTTATCTCTTCCTAAATCCCAACCTAATTGATAACTATTACTATAATTACAACAGACTTAACTGTCTGACCAAGCAGTATTAACTTTAATACTGCCAGACTTAATATTAGTACTGCCAGTATTAACTAATACTACCAGACTTAACTGTTATACTACCAGTATTAAGTCTTTTACAATATATTTCCCAACAATCTAGTCAACCATATTAAATACCATAATTAAGTATTCAATATGTTTCTAACTATGTGGTCAACATTAATCAAATGAATTCAATACTTTCCATAATCAATTGTAACTCCTCGATCAACATTAACCACCTCAATAAAGTCTTCAATTATCATTAATGTCTTCAATCAACATAAAGTCTTCAACCATTAAAGTCTTCAATCATCTTAATGTCTCAAATCAACAATTATGTCTGCAAGTTGAAACTTCTCTTTTATCATTGACTAGTAGCATTAATATTTAACAGTATTAAGAAGACTTTTAATTCCCAACAATCCTCCCCTAAAATTGATATTCATCTGGATTAATCATCAAGTTTCTTCATTAAAAGCTTCTTAATCTCTAGGAGGATGCTTCCAAACACTTCTTTACATCTTAAGCAGTTTTATGATTAATTTAGGAATCAGGGTAATATCTTCATCAGCAATAATATCATTTATCCTCCCCTGAGTTTCATCAATTAATGTAATCTCTGCATCAGTATTAATATCACCAATATCAATCCTCCCCTGTTTGGATGCATCATCACCCAAACCAGTCTTTTTATCACCAAAGGACTTTACTCTGCATCAAACTATTCTTCAAATTCTTCAGCAATCCTTATTCAGCAACAAATGACAATTATGAACAACAAATCATAAAGTTTCATCTATTCTCATCACTTTCCAGGTTGTTAACTCCCTGTGAGATGTGAAACATTGAAAATTTTAAATGGATTTGATGTCTCTTTACCAGTTAGCCATTAACTCTGGAGTGAGTCAATTCACTTATCCACCAAAAAGTGTATTCCATGGGTTAAAGCTGAAAACCATTTCACTCTCAGTAATTGAAACATTGGTGAGTTGAATACCAAACTACGATGGTTTTTGGCAAACCATTTACACCATCAACGATTTGCTATGCCTTTTACCTGTAGCCGGTTTGCTCAGGCTAACATCCATTGGCACCTAGACAAAGGTAAATACCAAGGTGGAATTGAGAAACCATATCAACTCTTGTAACATGGAAACTTGGTGAGTTGATGTACCAACCAACTTTTTGTAAAGAGTCAACCATCTAATATGGATTTGCATGTCTTTACCATAAGCCATAATCTTATGGACTAGTTATGGTTTTTCCACAACCTTTACCACAAGCCATAAATTTGTAGGCTAGCCACTCTTCACTTAGACAGATATGGTGATTTGAAGACAATACAACATAAATGCAGTTTGTCAACCAAAGAACGGATTTGATAGGTCTTTACCAAGCAGCCGTTTGCTCTTGGACTAGTTAGTTATTATGTCTGTTAGATATGGTGAACCAAAGACCATTTGTTGTGTGGTGGTTAGCCAACACTCAAACCCTTTCTTCTCTTTCATGATCAGATTTTGCTGAGTCCATCATCATCAGATCTCTAAGATCTTCCAGCTGCTGTCTTTAGACAAATTTTATCAGTTCCAAAGCCATAGCACTTTCTTCTTCAGTTTCTAACTTCAACTCCAATAATTGTGAAAGCACTTCCTTGGTTAGAGGGTATCTATTTTCTACAAGCATATGAATGACTAGTCCATTACTTGTCATGATTGTATGTACCCCTGAGGAACTATGTAATTTCCAGCTAATAATCTTCCAGTCAAGCTGTTCATCCCAAAAGTCAGCATTATCACCTTGATTAAACATAATCATCAGATCTCCCCAAAGCATCTTATCAAAGCCTTCAGGAATATCATCTTGATATTTTTCCATGACTAGTTCATAGATAACTTTCAAGTCTTCTCTATCCAAAATTGATAGGACTCCCATCAAGGTGCAGAAGAATCTCTGATGTCCATTAGTCCTTGTTACCTTATTCAGATATATATCTTCATCCGGTTTGGTTTGATCATATTGAGGTTTAGTTGTGAGAAAGAATGACTGCCATTCAATAATGGGATATTGATGATCAAGACTCTCAACATCAATCACTTTATCTTCATCAGGAGCTATATGTAAGCATATCTTTAAGTCATCATCTTCTCTTGTAAGACCAGAGGCATGCTTTCTTCTTTTTGCTTTTAACTTCCTCCTTGTGCCTAACTTCCTTTTCTTTGCTCCTTCTTCCTCTTTAACTTCCTCATGGACAGAATCAGCCTTCTGTTCTTTATCAATATCCTTCTCATTCATCTTTTTGATTGCTCTTTCATCTTCTTCAGATCCAATAGCCACAAAAGTCTGATCTTGTTTCTTATATCTCTCATACAAGACTTGGATCTCCTCAAAGGATTTTGACTTTAACTCAGCATGCTTCTTATTTGCAACATGTTTCAGATAAGTAATCATCTGATTTCTAAGCTGAGATATTGTTGGAGGCTTATTTTTGATAGCAGCATATCTTTGTTCTGCAAGAAACTTCCTTTGGGCAGCAATTGTTTCATGTAGAAACTTTGCTCTAATCCCAATAAATAATGCTCCTTTACTTCTTATTGAATCTGTTCTGACAAGAATCTGATCTGCATTTAGTCCCGTGCTTGAATGTAGTACAAATTCAGTTAGCAAGTGCTTCATTGCAGCTTCTTCCTCCCTTGCTCTACCAATCCTTACTAGTCCAGAAGTGCATTCAAGATCAATTTGTCTTTGTGTTCAGTCATCCATTTTAGCTTTGCAATCTTTGAGCATACTCTAAATCTGCAAGCTCTGAAGCTTCTTTTGATTCTTTGATGCTTGAACTTTGGCTTTGAAGTCTTCTTCAGTCATTGTATCTTTTCCTTTTCTCCTTTGAACTCTTTCTGTCTCACCAGTATTAAGTTCAGCAGTATTAACTTCAGCAGTATTAACTTGAGCTGAAGGTGTACTACCAGTATTAACTTGAGTCTCAGCAGGTTCTTCAAAATGTAGAATTTTGGTAGGAGTTGGTTTAGATTTAGGTTTCCTTCTATAAATCTTGCTACCAAGAGGGGCTTGTGATCCCTTATAAACCATCTGAAGCTACATTAGATTAAGATTTGTATGCAGCCTCTAAGGTAGAAGGACTTCTCTGTATCTTCCTTGAGCCACCCCTGATCTTTGCTCTTTATCAGGAGTAGCAATGCAATGTCTTTGCGCTGTTTGAGAAGGAACTTCTTGATCCTGACCCTCTGCATCCTTAGTTTCCTCACTTTTCCTCTTCTTCCTCAACTTATTTTCTAGCTTTTTGACCTCTCTAACCAGCTGCAAGATTGCTGTCCAATGAGTCCTGCTTAGTTTCATTCAGCTTTTTTTTTTTTTTTTTTTTTTTTTTTCCTTTCTAAGAATCTACTCTTGATTCCCCTAGGTACAGTATCCAGCAGGTTCCTAAGTTGCTCACTTTCTTCACTAGGTCTAGATGTTTGAATCTCAGGTTCATGTGAAGGTGGTGGAGACATGTGATAAGAAGGTTCAAATGATGGACCTTCTGTATCATGATATGAAGGTGATGGAATTTGAGGAGATGGTGGAAGAGTAGGTGTGGATGTCTAGTAATGTTAATTGATGGGTAGTTAGGTGAGTTGTTTGTACAGGTTGGTTATTGGAGGTGGTAAAGATGTTGTTTGTGGCACTTGATGGTTGAGTGGGTGGTGATGTAGAATGTACAGGGTGAGTTTAGTGTGGAAGGCGGTTGAGAATATAGGTGGAGGATGATTTTGTAAAGAGTTGGTGGAAGGAGTTTGGTACAGTTTGAGATGATTGGAACAGCACTTGGATGAGATTGACCTGCATCAATGGCTAGAAGCAGGCAACAATGGCTATTTTATCCCTTGAAACATCTTTTCATATTTCCAAAAATCTTTTTTGGTAACAAAACATGCACAAAAATGTTTTTTGATTTCAGTTTGTACATTCAAATCAATAGAAAAAACGAGGGTACATTAAAAAACTTTGATTGCTTTTAAATTGAGATCATACCAACAAAGATATTTGAAAATTAAAGTCTCTTCCATGGAAAGACAAACAAAGCACAAAAAAGTTGCAATGTTGCTAACAAACCTGATCCCATTCCTCTACTTTTTTGGAGCTTATCAATGAAGAATGTATGGATCAGAAATCTCCATTGGGTGTAAAGAATACTTTCCAAATGTAAAATTCTGTTCATTACATACCAAAATTTTGCAATCCTTCAAAAATCTCTTCATTTGTTGCCATAAAAAAAAAAAAGGTGTTAATCCCTGAAGCATCTGCTAATTGGAGTGCTCCAAACAGACTCTTCTGATTGTATATTCAATAGAATCTATGGTTGCATTAAGTTGTTGAGTCCCATCTGCAAGTGTTCTAGCAGTTGCAGTCTGCCAAAACTGCTTGACAAGGGAATCGTAGATAGGTGGATTGTGAGTGAGAGCATACCTCAATTTTGACCTTCTTGAGGAAAATCCACTATCTCTGTGTAACCAGCACTCTCAGTGGGTTTGAGTAAGAAACCCACTTGATTGTGCTTATCGCAATACTTGAGTTGCGCCATTGAAAGATTTGGTGAAAAATGTTTGAATCTTTAAAAATTAGTACTGGTGATGGGACGTTTGAAAGATTAGGTCTGGTAGTGATAGTAATTTTATACGATTGCTATTGATAAAAGAATAATGAGGTAAATAGTGATAAGGATGAAAGAGAAATTACTTTATCCCTATATAAGTACTCTATCAGCGTTTTAGGCGGCTAAAAGATCTTCAACGGTTATGTTTGAATAAAATAAAAGGATTTTATTTCAATCAGTATTAAGTGAAAGCAACCAGACTTAAAACTTGCACTACCAGACTTAAGATAGTCAACCAGTATTAATAGTGACTCACCAGACTTAACATATTTTCAACCAGTTTTAATTATATTTACAGCAAGTTGACCACACCATCATTATTTTTTTTTTTTTTTTACAACCAATGACATCCAATTAGCCAATTGACAACTGCATGCCTTTCCATGTCCAAGTTGATCCTGCATCATCCTTTCCAATTCCAAGTAGTACCTGCAAAGTTAGTCTAAACAAGAAAAATAATTCTAATCGAATCTATACCTAGCAGAATTAACCTAAGACAACTACCAGTATTAAATGGTAACCAGTTTTAACTTGTACACTAGCAGACTACCAGTATTAAATGGTAACCAGTTTTAACTTGTACACTAGCAGACTTAATACTAAGCTACCAGTATTAAATCTCTATATTACCAGTATTAACCCTAAATTATACTACCAGGATTAAATCTAACTTATACTAAAAATAAATAATAAACTATAAAATTTACACTTTTTCCTCCCCTTAAATGTAGCTTATGGGTTGATCATGCCAATGCCTAAAACCACTAAGTATTAAACCGTGGTCCATCAAATGTTTGGGTCAATAAGTCACTACATTTAAGTCCTGTGTGAAATTTTCTCCACACTTATGAGCTTCCTTCTCATAACAACTCTGATGAAGTGGTGACGAATCTCAAATGTGTTTTGTCTTTAGAAAGATAGACTGGGTTACACAAATGCAGATTAATGCTTTCATTAATCAATGTGGATTTAGGTAATTCATGAAAGTTGAAACATAGTCCACAGTTGATTTGACCCACAACACTTGTCCACAGCAATTTGCAGCAAGCTACATATTCAGCTTCAGATTGTGGAAGTTGGCTACGAATAGTCTGTTCTTACATTGCCTAGATAGTCTGACCAATAAATTGCCAACCCCCTGTGTCATTTCCAGTCAAGTTGAACCACCATAGTCACTATTTAAAGAAGCTTCCAAATCAAGGGTTTGATTCCCTAGGATACCATAAACCCAAGTTTTGTTGCCCTTGAGGTACTTGAAGATCCTCTTGACAGCATTAAGATGAGAATACTTTGGTGTTACCTGAAAACGTGAACAAACACATACTGCAACATAAATCCAGGTCGTAGAAGCAGTTAAGTATCATGAGAGAACCTATCATAGATCTTTACAATTGTACAGTCTACATCAATAAGCTTCCTCCTCCTATAGTCAAAGGCAACTTAGTCTCCATGGAGTGATGCGACTTTGACATTCACAAGATCAAATTACTTGAGTAACTTCATCTACATACTTGTCTTGAATATAAAGATGCCTCCTGTTCTCTTGACTTGTAAACCTAAGAAGAATGTAAGTTCACCCATGGAGCTCATTTGAAATCTGCTTTGCATCAAGGCTTCAAACTCTTCACACCAGGACTTGTTGGTAGACCCAAAAATGATATCATCACATACACTTGAACCAACAAGATTTCCTTTTGTTCTTCTAATGAATAAAGTAAGTTCTATGTCAATGGTGCCCTCTTTATCCATGCTTCTCTAAGGAATGGTTGACAAAGTAGCATATCAAGCTCTAGGGGCCTTGGTGCAAATCCTAACAAAGCTTTTACCACCTTATAAACCTTTGAAGGGATGAACAGGATCAACAAAAACCATGAGGTTGGAGACATAGACCTCTTCAACAATAGTGCCAAATAGGAAAAGGCACTTTTAACATCCATTGATAGACAATGAATCCCATAAAAGAGGGCAAAAGGCTAAAAACAACCTATAGCTTCAATTCTAGCAACGGAGCAAAAACTCATCATAGTCAATCCCTTCTTCTTGTCTATGACCATGAGCTACCAGCCTTGCTTTGACTTACAACAACCTCCTCTCATCCTCTTGTTCTGTATACCCATTTAGTACCAATGACCCTTAGCACCATTGGTTAAATCAACCAAAACCCAACTTGTTGAATTTGAACTACAAGAGTTCTTCCTGCATCGCTTCAACCCAGCTTCCATTCTTTAAGGGCTCTGAACACTTTCCTTGGCCAAATTGAGATAAAAAAAACAAGCAAAAAGCAATGTTGTTGACATTATGGATTGCTTCTTTGCTATCCATGTATGTAGCTTACTAGAGCATGAGCTTCAGTGATCTTTTGAGAGAGCTTCCTAGTCCGAACATGTGTAATCGGGAATCTCCAAGAATTTGACTTAGATTAGCATTGCGTATCCTCAGAGTGGGTTGGGAGGGACATCTCCCCAACTGGTAGATTGTTGAAGTCAGTAATAATCCCATCATCATCAAAAGAAGCCTGTTCAAAGATTCCTTCACTTGATTTATCGTAAATCCTTATTTCAGGCATCTCATCATCATCTGCATCAGAGAAGACCTCTTCTACATGATTAGCACTAGGAAGACAGCATCCATATTACCAGTATGTATTTTGCTCAAAATCCAGTATAAAGATTTCCACTACCCATATTAATATGGATAGTACTAGTAGCTGCTGTTATATCATGTACTGGTCCTAAGTGCTTTAAAGCAAGAGAATCCAGCTCTTTCTAAAACCATAATGCAATCAGCAGACTTGGAATAGTGTACGAATAAGGCGGCTTTAGGGGAGTGAGTTCTCTTTAGAAGCAATTTTTCAGAAACAGCTGCATTTCAAAAGAGAAGAGACCACCCTCATTTTCGTGCAGCCGACATCCATCTGCACTATCAATACAATGACCACTTTTGAACCTGCAGGGTTAGCTGAAGTTTGCAAAGAACATTGTATATAGTTCATAGAGTCTGTAAGATAGTCTAAGTCAAACATCCACCTATGGCCTATTCCCTGTACATTGGGTTTTTCTTCAAGAAAGTTGACATGAAGGGTTTACTTCAACTCTTTTGGTGACTAAGTTATAAAACCCTAAAATGCTTTACTATTTCACAGATTAACCAACAAGAAAAACCCCATCAGACTTCCCATCAAACTTTCCTAGTGGGCTTAAGAGTAATGAAAAGAATATAACATGGCACCCAATGTTTATGTAGCTAAGGATTGGTTTGTGGCCAAACAAAAGCTCATAAGGAGTTTTGTTTTGAGGCTTGGTCACTCTTACCCTGTTGAAGGTATAGCAAGCAGTATTGACTGCTTCTGCCCAAAAAGTGGTAGGTAAGTGTGAGTCAGCTAGCATTATTCCCAAAGCAGCCTCTATAAGGGTCCTATCATTCTCCTCGCAACCCCATTTTGCTGATGAGTTCTTGTCAATACTAACCCCTGTTTTAATAACCCTTTTCCCCACAGAATTCAAGCATAACCCTGTTTTTAAATTCTGTCCCATTATCTGATCTAATGATTTTTACTTTTTGATTAAGTTGGTTTTCTATCTGTCTTATAAAAGTCTTAAGGATGTCACTAGTCTCATCCTTTTTGGCTAGAAAGAAAACCCAACAAAACCTTGAATAGTCATTCAGTACTCACAAGACAGTAACTTGCATTGGTTTTTATACTCCTCAGCTGAGGTATGGATCCAAATAAGTGCCATATGCAAGGTGGTAAGTTGGGTGGGTCACATATCTATCAATCTTGGCCTTACAGGAGGCCTTGTGTTGCTTTCCCTTCTGACAAGCAACACAAGTGTGGTCATTTTTGAAACTTTTGGAAGGTAACCCTCTAACTAGATTATCCTTTACAAGTTTATTTAAGTTTTTGAAATTTAGATGACCTAACCTCCTGTGCCACAATTTAGCTTCATCAGATGAGGCTTTTGCTAATAAACAAGTGTATGCTTTTGAAGAAACAACATTTTTCATATCAAAGGTATACATGTTATGTTGCCTAGGAACTTTAAGAAGGACCTGATTTTCATCAGGCATCTTGAAGGTCAAGGACACCTACATAAACACTCTTTTTCCAGTAAAAAAGTACTATTTAGCTTTTATCACATATCTAGAAATGGAGAATAAATTAAAATGTCCAATTTCTTTCAACAAAAGCCACATCATCAAAAACTAAATGTCCTAATCGTAATTGAACCTTTTCCACTGAGAAACTACCTTTAACTTCCTCCAAAAGTAACGATCCCACTTTGGACAGTTCTTGATAATCTTCAAGATGGGCCCTGTTACCAGTCATGTGCCCAGAACATCCACTATCAAAAATACCTCTATGCTCCATATGCTTCAGTGGATGATCCTGCACAATTAAAAAGAGATTAGTTTCTCTTTGGGACCCAGGCCGTCATAGGCTTGGGTCTGCCTTGTGGACCTTTAGAAACAATAACATTTGAATCAGGTGTTGGTCCACTATTGGTATTGGAGGATGGTATTATTTTTCTCCAAACACAACCTGCTGAGGTCTTAACAGCAGTGCCCATTTTTCCCTTAACAACAAAATTATTTGACTTGTATGCTGTATTCCTTTAAAAGGGTCAATTACAGTTGAACTTGTTTTGAAAAACATTTCTTTGGACTTTTAAGATTCACCTGAGAAAGTTTAGGGCTTGTGTTTTTTTGAAACTGTTCTATTACTCTACCATTTTTAAAATAACACGCTACCAAATTAACATGATTTGCTGCCAGTATTAAATCTAGAAGCACCAGACTTAAATTGAGTAACAGAATTAACATTCACACTACCAGAATTAACATGTTGCTTGCCAGTATTAAATCTAGAAGCACCAGACTTAAATTGAGTGCCAGAATTAACATGCACACTACCAGAATTAACATTTGTCCAATAACCAGTAATTAACATTTTACATAACGCATTATTAACATTAACCCAACCTTTTTTAATAGTTTTGCTGCAGTAACAAGAGGTTGGGTCTAATGTTTACTTGAGTTGACAGCAAGTCCTGGAGTGACTGATTTGCTTTATTCACCCTGTTAGTGTGAGTCCAGGCTGGTGTAGCTTGCCTAACATCAGTATGAACCACCCTTTTGCTCTTAAGAGCAGCTTCCCTTGCCATCTTCTTCTCATAATAAGTCACAATTCTTAATAAAAGACTAGACTTCCCCACACAAAACATGGGTTTTTCCTTCAAAAGAATATCCTAGCACCTAATTCCCTTTCCCATTCTTTGATTCCCAAAATCTGTCTGTTATCAGAAGAATAAATGAGGAAGTCACTGTGTCCTAAGTTTTGCCTAGGAGATTTTATCATGCTGTGGCACAACTAGGGTCAACTGACTGTGTGGTGTTAAAGGCACTTGTTGTAGAGTACCTTTTGTGAGGCAAGGTAACTTGCTTAATAGAAGGTAAAGGAAATATGGGCATTAATAGGGTACATCAATTACAGAATGGTCAGATTACAGTTCCTAGCCTCCCCATCACTGTCATTTGGATTGACAGGTTGAGTATGATATGGAACTAGCATCAGACACAGCTCCAAGCTCCCTCACTTGTCATAGATGGACAGAATTAGAAACAATTGGAACTAGCCATTATACACTGATGACTAGGAGATGAGGTTGAGGTCCATGTTTACCATACACAAACAAAGAATCATGGCAAGTCCTCCAGTGCCCCTATGGGTATAATCACCACTAAGAGTGATGGGGAGACACCATTGTATTCTACCTGTTTGAATCTGCTGTTAAGTGGGATATCATAAAAAGAATCCTTCATCAGTTCCCCTAAAACAAAAATACCTCTACTCATCTCTTCCTCATATCCCTCGGACCTCAGCATTTGACTTCTGCTATTTCCTAAACTAGCTTAACAGATGAGCTCATCCACAATCAATAAGCTTCCAAAGATTTTTAGAAGATGTCAAACCAATGAATCAACAATTTTTTTGTAAAGCACTTGTCTTTGACAGCTTTCATAATTCCTATGCTTCTATACTTTTTCATGATTTCCATTCCTTTTCAAAAATTTGATTACCTTGAAAATTTAATTTTTCATTTTAAAGGAAGCTTGCTGTTTATTGGAGTCTTTAACCTGATATTCTAAACTTCTTAACAGCTAGCTTATGGGAACTAAAAGCAGCTTCTTGTCACCAAATTCAGATTGCATTTCATCATACTTAGCTGAAGAGGCAATTATATGAATCTAAACACAATTTAGAGCATATTGATACCCTCATTATTCACAGTGAAAGCCATTAGAGCGTGATGAGTTCCACATCTTAGTCGCTCTACCCCTATTGATCTTACTTCATCAATGTCAATAAGGCTTCCTGTCAATTTGCACTGGCTTTAAATTCTTACCTTTACCTGCCTTCCTTCCTGTATACCCTTCTTTGAACCTTTAAACTTGCACACCCTGGCAAAAATGCCCAATATTGTGGCAAATTGAAACATTCAACTTTTCTCTTAACAAATGCCAACATTGCATTTCCCATCCACACTTGGCCTTCTGCCTTTCATCTTTTAAAACTGACGTTAATCTTTATGGCAGTCCATAGCAAGCTGCCAATTTATAATCCACCTTCTTCCAAATCCAGATCATCAAAAAAATTTGATCTAGGTCTTCATGTAATCAAAACCACATCATCAGCATTTGTGGCTAGAAAGAATGGATAAACTTCATCAGCAAGACCAGGAGTAGCAGTTGGGTTTGTTATTGGAAGAGGAAGTGGTAAAAAGAATACCTATAATCGTCCTGAAGTTGTGGCTTGGCTTATGCTTGCATGAAGAGGCTTTAGCTTGTGATAGAAAAGCCTCATTATCCGATGTTAGGGGAAGAAGATGAATCCTTTTTGGATGTCTTGTTTAAAGGACACTCAATTATTGTTATAAAATCATCTATTTGACAGTGTGTCAATATTCTTCTTACGTTCTCATAGTCATGCTAGACTGGTCCCATTGCAGGAGGAAGGGACTCTCCAAAAACTTGTGAATAGCGTCTTCCATCCTGACACCACCAGCCGACAAGGCTTCCAACTGTGATAGAGTATTTTGGAACCTATCATATCCTTTCTCAATAGCACTCCTAGACGTGATTGTAAAATGCCTCAAACTGTTGTTTCAAAACATCTTTTTGCATTTCTTAAGAGAGTTCGCAATTGCCCACAAACCTTGTCTTGATGGCTGCCCAAATCTCTTTGGCATCATCCATGCCATGAAAACGTCTGAGATGATCTTTTGGAACAGCCATTAACAATAAGTAGTTCTAGCTTTCCTTTCATTGCTCATCAGCAAACTGATCTTACCTGTGTGGTTGAAGTAAGAACGCCTGTATACACCATCCTTACACTTTGTGACTCTCGTCTTTGAGTCCCATTCTGAATTTACTTTTCCCGACCTCATATATCAATATACCTCAAGATAATGTTTCCATCTCCATCGCCCACGAATCAAAAACATCTATTTGAAGGACGGGCAGTTTGATGATTGAAAGAGTATTTGTGGTGATAATTTGTTGGGGTTAAAGCAGGAGCATCTCCTTTGTTGGATTGCAGGTGCAGATCCATCCAAAGATGCATCATCATGAAGAGAAAGTTCCTCATCATCATGAAGAGAAAAATTAACGTTTGCAGACATGACATATTTGATTTGGTGGAATAAAAGGTTTTGATCTATTTTCAATCATGTGTAGAAGCCCTTTTGTTGCTCTGATACCCGACTTTAGGTCCTTATAAACAGGATCTGAATGAGCCTTGATAGTCCTTTGAATAAATCCAAGAGATAACTAACAATTAGAGACAAGTACTGTTAATATAAATAATTGACTCGGAATATCAATATCTAAACCAGATGAACACAAAAAGGAAAATACTAAACTATGCTATTACAATTACAATTTGATTGTGAATACTCAATCAACTCATATGTTTAACAATACCCTATTCTATGTTCCTTTTAAATACTCAAGGAACCCTAAACGCGTTAAGAGAAAAATGATTTATCTCTTCTAAATCAACGCTAATTTGATAACTATTACTAAAATTACAAAACATACCTTAATTGTCTGCACCAAGAGCATGTATTAACTCTAATACTGCCAGACTAAATATTAGATACTTCCAGAATAACTAATACTAACCAGACTAACTGTTATACAACCAGTAATTAAGTTTATACAATATATTTCCCCAACAATCTATCAACATATTAAGAAACCATAATTAAGTATCAATATGTTTCTAACTAATTTGGACAACATTAATCAAATTGTATTTCAAGAACTTTCACATTACTACAATTGTAACACCTCATCACATCTAACCACCTCAATTAAACTTCTCATCAACATAAAGTCTTCAATTATCATTAATGTCTTCAATCAACATAAAGTCTTACAATCCTATAAAGTCCTTCAATCAATCATACTGTCTTCAATCAAACATTAATGTCTCTAGTTGAAACTCTCTTTTATCATTGACTATTAGCATAAAATTTAATCAGTATTACGAAACTTTTAATTTCCCCAACATCCACTGGGTCCACTAGTTTCCAATACCATACTTTTTAATTATATCAAGAGCCATATTTGGGATTGGTTTAAGACAGATGCTCTGGGACATTGAACAATTTTTGAAGCCTAAGAACGAATGACATTTGCCCCATCATCGACATCTTAAAGATTTGAACACATTATTTTCAAAAAAGTTTCACATAGAGCCAGTATCATTTGAAGCAAAAATTATGTTCATCTACATAGATTTGTAACAGTAAGATATATTTGCCTTCTTTCCGAGTGAATAGACTTTTGGATCAACATCACCTTAGAAGAACTTTTAGCTAGTAGAAATGATGATAACTAATCATACCAAGCTCGTGGAGCCTGCTTTAGCTCGTAAAGAGCTTTCTTTAGCTTGTACACATGATTAGGATTATCTTGATCTACAAATCCATCTGGTTGACTGACGTAGACCTCTTCACGTAGTATACTATTTAAGAACGCCGTCTTGACATCCATTTGATAGACGATCATGTTCATATAAGTAGCATATGTAATAAAGATTATTATGGCCTCTAGTCAGGCAATCGATGCAAAAGATTCTTCAAATTCGATTCCATCTTCTTAACGATATCCCTTTGCCGCTAACCTAGCCTTATTTTTCAAAATACCTCCAAGTTCGTCTAGTTTCACCTTGAAGATCCACTTTAAGGAAATGATCATGACGCGATCTGGACGAGGTACGAGCTCCCATACTTTAAGTCGGCCAAACTCATGTAGCTCTTCTTGCAAAGCTTTGATCTAACAAGCTTCCTTTAAATCTTCTTTATAATTCTTTGATTTAACAAAAGTAAGGAAACCATCAAAGTAGAAAAATAGGGCTTCATTTTATAGTTGATATCTTGTAGAGACGGGTCTTGAGGGATTGCCAATGACATTATTCAACGGATGATCCTTGGTTTATTTGTTGAGGTGTTTAGGTGGTTGATTGAGTGAGTGCACATTATTTAGAATAACATCCCTTGAAGAAGATTCTTTAGAATTTGGTTCTAGAATTATAACACCAAAGAAAGGATTGTTATTCAGATGTGCAACTTTAATATCGTGAAAATGTTCTTCAACACCAGAAGGGATAATTAGGGATTATGATTCTTGAGGAGTTTCAGAAGTACTTAGAGATGGTTCATCTTGATCAACTAAGTTGAGGAAGGTGAATCGGTTG
>BQNB010101423.1:927-24475 GCA_026074375.1 Tanacetum coccineum | reverse complement strand
TCTTCTCACGCTTGAATAATTCTTCTCACAACGTTTCCCCCTTGGAGATTTAAATAATGCATACTAAAGTTCTCAAGATATCGCTTACCCCATATGTTTGAAGAAATGCACCCAAAAGCCACAAGTTAAAGCGCTGATATTCTCTGCGGTTATGACCTTTGTCTTCCCGGCATGGCCTAACTTAAAAAAAATTCAAGTCCATTTTAGTTCCTTTCAAGTATCCTGCTCAATCTACATACAGGTGACCCCAACTTTAGGTATAACTCAGCTATAACGAAAGACGCCTTGGCTAGTGCTTTTCAAATCATTAGTTACTTCTTATTGGATGAAACACTATGTCAAGCTTTCAAGACAAAGACTCAAGGGTGAATCTACTCCTTCCCCCTTCATGGTTTCGACACATCGGAATCAGCAACACCTTCGACGCACATTTACTTGAGTACTTGTGTGAAGAATAAATTAGCTCAGATCTAATCCGTGAGAATCAATTGCTGATCAAATCTCTACTCATAACCTCTCTCTGGCTATCATTTTACCAACTGTTTTGTAGGCTATTTGAAGTGACCACTGATGAAGTAAACTCAATATACCAAACTTGAGACAAAAGTAGAATTTCCTGTGCTTGTGACTTAAGCTTGCGCTAATGTTGGAAGAACGGTGTAGAGAATTTGTGCTCCAAGCAAATCTCTAAGTACTCCAAAGGCCTCCTAAAGTATGAGACTTTCATCACCTCTTGCGATTATCTACAACGTTTTAGCGTTTGACAGTGAGTACTACAACGTAACTCCTTTAAGTGATAGTTAACCAGGTCATCAACCATCCACCCTTTGACTGCTGGAAACAAGATAAACCGAGTCTTCAACTTAAATTAAGCTCGAGCAAGTTATCATTGAAAGTCATGCATCTAGCCAACCCCGACTTCAAGATAAAATAAGTACACGCCTACGTAAAATGCCACTTCAATCTCAAATAAGTGATACCCGATCAACTTCGTAGTCACATAAAAAAATTAATTCCAAATCTAGCCTTTAAGTTTCATGATTCATTATCCAAACTGATCGATCGGTGGTAGAAAGAAATTGTGTTTGGTTGTGTTGTTGTTGAGTCTTGAAACTACACGGGATTTTACAATTCTCGACAAAACCGGGAAAACAATTTAATGTGTCACGGGATTTTAAAAGACAAAGAAATAAACCGTATAATTTAAAATTTTGAGTTGATAGGTTTTAATTAAAATGACTAGTTCGGTTCTCAAACAACTTAAGTTCGGTTCCAACTGGTTCGGTTCCAACTGGTTCGGTTCCAACTGGTTCGGTTCCAACTAGTTCGGTTCCAACTAGTTCGGTTCCAACAAAAAACTGACTAGTTCGGTTCTCAAATGAATGACTAGTTCGGCTCCAACTGAATGACTAGTTGGGCTTCAACTAAAATTGACTAGTTCGGTTCCAACTGAATGACTAGTTCGACTCCAACTGAATGACTAGTTCGGCTCCAACTAAAATTGACTAGTTCGGCTCCAACTGAAAGTCTAGTTCGGCTCCAACTAAAATTGACTAGTTTGGTTCCAACT
Organism: Tanacetum coccineum; assembly: GCA_026074375.1. Taxonomy (NCBI): domain Eukaryota; kingdom Viridiplantae; phylum Streptophyta; class Magnoliopsida; order Asterales; family Asteraceae; genus Tanacetum; species Tanacetum coccineum. The sequence continues at coordinate 22,905 of BQNB010101423.1, read as the reverse complement.
GAATGACTAGTTCGGTTCCAACACAAAACGACCAGTTCGGTTCCAACTGAGCACGACTAGTTCGGTTCCAACTAAAAGACAAGTTCGGCTCCAACTAAAATAAAAAAATCGTTCGGTTCCAACTAAAAAACCAACTCGTTCGGTTCCACTGGTTCGGTTTTACCTCCTTCTTCATCCTCAATGGCATCTTCAATATCGGTATCATAAACTGGCATCGATTCTTCTTCTACACCCAATACAACACCCGAAAATGACATATTAGTTTCATCCTTTTGAAATTTTGGATAATTGTCAACAAATCTTTCTTCCTCCTCAATGACATCTTTATATTGATCATCATCAAATACAGAAGGTCCTTCATAATCGTCACCCGCCACACCATAATCTCCCCATTTATCAGAAGATGAACCATCACCCTTAAAGAACGGATATTCTGACTCTTCACCTTCACTTCTAAAGAATACTAGTAATCTTTAATGTTATGCAAGAACTAGAGAGAGAAGTGGGTTGGAAGGTTTCTAGAGAGAGAAAGTAATATTGAATATGTGTGTGAAAAATAAGGAATGAAACAACCAACCAACCACCCTCTCCAAGGCATGGAGAGGGTATATAAACTACCTACTTGGCCGCCATAGGCCTTAACGGGCTTTCCATGGGCCTTGGGCCAGACTAGCTTACTAGTCTAATCATATAACAAACTACGGGCTACGACTATTATAACTTGGAAGTGACCGATACTTTTTTTGTTTCCAACAGAAAGCAAAAAAGATAGGATGAAAATACTAAGGCAAACATGATTTTCTGCATGTTCAGAAAAATTACAAATTCTAGAAATTATACAAAAGTTATTTTTCAAAAATTCAAGAAAATACAAAATTTATAGTATCTGGGCTGGTGACGCCGTTAGGAGAAATCGTGACGTCGTCTCCAGACACTGTAAAGAAAATTCTCTTTTTTTTGAAAAAAATTCTGCCCAAGTATCCCATTAGTTATTTCATGTAAATTTTATGGCATAACCCACAAAATTGATTAGTATAATCATATGACTCAAAACAAACAAACAAGACACACCTAATATTCAAGAAAATAATAGATTGGGTTACCTCCCAAAAAGCTCTTGTTTTTGTTCGAGTCACGAGCTTGACTCTATGCTTATTTAAAGCGTAAAAGGTGGGTCTCCCCTACACTTATCATTCAGTATGGGTGACGGTAGCGATACACACCATTTCTATGGAAGTATACCACATGGGGTGAAGGTGGTGTATGACTGGTCAAGGGTTTTACTACCTTCATCCTAAAACTATCCAGACTATATGGGTTGATGGGTAGGTCGGTTCCTCTTTTGCCTCCAAGATTTACATCTAAGGGTGAAAAGTTGGGTAAAAGTTAAGGCTCCGGTTCATCAACACTATGAAATAGGTCATGACTACAAGTATTCAAGCCTAAATCCACTAGTATTGTATGGTCTAATGGTTCTACCTCCATCGGGATTCCTATAGTCTCATCTACTTCTTCTGAGTAACTCACGGGTGATGTGTATACCTCAAATGATGGGAGGAATTATGGGGTACTTTGTGGGCTTGGATTATCCACCTTATCCTCCATATCACCTATAGGCTCATCATATGCATCTAACCATGACATGCACTTAGGTATCATAACTCTAACCACCTCATTCTTAACTAATTGAGCCTTTAGATTTGCTAGTGTTTGGTCAAAAATAGTGCTAGTTTGGTTTCTCCACTGTTTATCGCATTGGGCACACTCCTTAATGGTTTCCCATGCTTCTTCAGCACTTAATCTCCTAAGGTTCCCACCTGCTGCATAGTTAATGTCTATTTTGGTATAATTATCGACATGATCATAAAACAATTGAGCTAGGGACCATAAATTGAGGCCATGATGATGGACTCTTTGGATTAAGTTTTTGAAACGAGTCCACGCATCTTAGAGAGATTCATCTTGATGTTGTTGGAACATCAAGGTATTGTTTTGGAATGGGAAGGTTGTGTTTCGTGGTGGGTTTTGAAAAGGGTTGGTTGGTGGTCTTTCATACATCATGATGGTAAATAAAAGAGTGATTTACAAAACAAAGGGAACAAAGAAAAGATAGACTAAGAGAAAGCTAATTGACAAGAATTTAAAATCTCACTTGATAAGAATCTAGTAGACTTAAGCTAGATTGAATCTGAAACCTTCTACATGAAGTTTTACAACTCGCTAGGCAGTGTACCTAATCGTTGTAGTGTAGTATAGGCAAGACTCGGGGGTTGTTATCGTTCTTTAGGGGAATAGGTTGGGAAGGCTCAAACACGGTCTAACAGAATTCTACGGGGTTGAGAGAATATTCTTTTTATGTTTTTATGTTTATAAGAAAGCAGGTAAATACCATGGTTTGAGAGGTTAGTTTGAGTAACTAATAATTAAACTAATTATAAGCTATACTACTGGTGATAACTTTATGATAAAAAGATGTATTTACCTAATTTTGCACTACTCCTTAGATTGTTTCTCCTAGATTTGTTGCCTTGTCACACTTGTGATGATCTGCGTAAGTATTTCCTAGGTCATGAACAAATTACAGGAACCCGCCGTCTATTTAATATTCTGTTAGGTCAACACACAAGTAAGGTAGTATGAAGACTATTACAAGGCCCCTAAAAGTTTATTAAATGCATGTGAAATAACTTAAGAGGGATAAACCATATTTGGGGTCAGGTAGTATGAATACTATTACCGATGGTATCCTTTCTACACTACTCGCGTTTCCCTAGACGTCTATGCCAATTTAATATCTTATGGCTAGTTTTCTAGAGCCTAACAAGCACATTCATCAACAAGAAGCAACATTAAAAGGATCTACAACCTAAGTTTCATGCAATCATAAGTAAATACAAAGGATTGTTTAGCCTAGCATGTTAAAGATAAAGCAAGAATATAAATCAATCACACAACACATATACATATTGAATGATTAATGATAAATGATCTTACTTGATTAAAACATGGATTGAAGGTAGTTACAATAGGTTTTTGAGGCCCTAAAAATGACCTTAAAAGCTGTTGAAATGAGTAGGTTTGTCTCCCTAAAATTATACAAAGTTACACACTTAAAAACCCAATTTCGCTTTGAAATCCTGGCGCCGTCGCCACGTATATGATTCTAGATACTCTTTAAGTCGGCCACATCTTGACGCCGTCGCGAGATTCCTGACGCCATCACCATATAGATCACGACGGCGTCGCTTTATGCCTGTGACACCGTCTCCACGCACTGTATGCATAAATCTTTAAGAGATTTGGTGTAGGTTTATAATCTTGTCTGTTTCTTCTCCTATTTAGCCCAAGTTATGTGTATTTCCTCCAAATGCCATCCAAGTGCTAAAATCCTAAAAACAAACGATTAAGCATATAATCTGGGCTTATTTGCATGATTTAGGGGGTTAAATGACCCTAAAATGGTGTATAAAATGACACCTCATCAAATACCCCTACACTTGGGATTTTCTTATCCTCAAGCAAATGGGCTTTTCTACCTAGACAATAGCAATATTGGGGGCATTTAACCTATTCTTTAAAAGCAGTTTACGACACAACCTTCTAGACCTCGTAATTAAAAGCACGAAAAGTATATACTAGCACCTCACATAAGTGTTTGGGATTCTCTCTTTCTCTCGATTGTATAATAAATTATAACATAATGGGGAAACGGAAAATCAACACTCATTGCTTGTCATAGCATATAAATTACCATAGGCTTGGAAAATGATCAAACCTCCACCGCTAGGCGCAAGATGTCTTTTAAAGGGTTGTGGGGTGTAGGTGTAAAATAACATAAATGGAAACAGAAATGGATAGGATACATTTGGGGAGTGGGTTTTGGGTGAATTTGAAGTGAAAGGGTTAGCTAATTATTTATAAGAATACATGTTGGTTTGGTTGCTAAGCCAAAGACTCAGACAAAATATACAAACTCTACACAACTCTACATCAATCTCTTTCTTTTTCTTTTCTTGACTCTAATATAAACATAGACATAAGCAAATGGAACCCGTACATTTTTTTCACTCCTTTTTTTATGTACATTTTTTTTCGTACACTTTTACTCTGCCATTGCTTAAACATATAATACATCATGGGGGTTTATAGATACACCCCTACACTTGAACTTTTACATACTCGATTATTTACAATCAAACTAATGATCCGATTTGAGATGGATCAACATATCATGGAGCTTATTAAGCTCTATTGGGGGTAATAAATTACTTCTTCCCTAATTCTTTATTAGATGAATACTACCATGAATCCCAATCGTCCCAAAACAGTATTTACAAGGATAAGGACTTAGCAACCGTATACTCAAATAATTAACTTGGGTTAAAAACAATAGGGTACTAAAGGTGAGTACATACAAGGTAGGCTAAGGTGATTTGGGTGTAACGATTAGTTTAAGGGTTAACAATGCTCTTCATTAATAGTCCGGCTTAACCAGAAAATTACGAGAATCGTGAAAAAGGATAGTCTCAAAGGGTTGTACTAGGGGTATCCTGCACTAAAAGTGTGTGCATGGCAAGGGTGTGGGATAGTTATATGATCGGTGTGATCATAGTAACAATTACAAGTTTAAAATATGGGTTAATCCTAGTTCCTCTTATCTAGCAAATCCTAATACTTACTATGCGGTCTCGGGATGCATTACAAAAACAAGTTCTAGAATTAAATATACAACTGGTACACTCATATAATTTAATACCGATACCAATGCTCCAGAAAAAGTGACAAAGACCATACGTACACATCCGTAATGACGGAATAGACACATATGACAACATTCGAACCTTAACTCGAGAAAGCTAAAGGTATAAACTATCTTGGGTATCGATAATGGATACCCGAATTCCTAAAGATCTAAAGGCGAACCTCAAATTTTTGGGGTGCAATTTTGAAGGTTTTTGTGCTAGTCATACACATTCCTATCCATGAGACGCTATTAATACTCGGTTTTCGTCGGTATGTGTCATAAAAAATTTATATTTATTTGGGACAAAATTAAGCTTTTATATGCTAAGTTTTCATATATACCCATAATTTTAAGGAACAAGCAAATGGCATATTGAAAAGAATAGTTTCTAAGGCTATTTCGCCCCCTGCCCCCACCCCCCCCATACACTTAAGTTGAACATTGTCCCTATAGTCTATAGAAGTACCTGTAAAAAACGAATAAATGGAAAAATGAATAAAACAAGATAAAATAAAACTAAGTACTACTCCCATGGTTTTGCTCAATAATGGAGAAGAAACAAGGCGATAACTGTTTAAATCGTCCGACCAAGATACGTTCAAAGAAACTTTCCTAACAACTTCCAAGCTTTCCCTCGGTTCAATATAACCTTAAATCAAAGAACAAAGTCAACTACACCAAAGCGTAAAATCCATGGGTGAATGATAAATACAACCTCATTAACTAAAGTTTAACTCTACGAAAGCAATAAAGAAAAGGAAAATAAAATACTAATGCATTCAGGATTTCTACATGTTTCAAAAAGAATTACAAATTCTGTAAATTATACCAAAAGTTATTTTTCAAAAATTCAAGAAGCTACTAAATTTATAGTTATTTTGGAGCTGGCGATGCCGTCAGGGAGAAATCCCTAACGGCCGTCTCAAGACAACTGTAAAGAAAATTCTCTTTGTTTTCTAAAAAATCAGCACAACTATCCCATTAGTTATTTCTTAAAAATTTTAACTGCATAACCTAATAAAATTGATAGTTAATCATATGACTTCAAAACAAGAGACACACAATACACTCTAATATGCAAGAAAAAAAGAGATTGGGTTGCCTCCCCAAAAAGCGCTGTTGTTTTTGTTTTATTCAAAAGCGTAAAAGGTGGGTCTCCCCTACACTTATCATTAAGTGTGGGTTATAGTAGCGATACACACCATTTCTATGGAAGTATGCCACGTTGGGTAAAGGTGTTGTATGACTGGTCAAGGGTTTTACTACCTTCATCCTAAAACTATCTGGACTATATGGGTTGATATGTGGGTCGGTTCCTCATTTGCCTCCTAGATTTACATCTAAGGGTGAAAAGTTAGGTAAAAGTTGAGGCTCCGGTTCATCAACACTAATAAATAGGTCATGGATACAAGTATTCAAGCCTAAATCTACTAGTTTTGTTTGGTCCAAAGGTTTTACCTCCATCGAGATTCCTATAGTCTCATCTACTTCTTTTGGGTAAGTCACGGGCGGTGTGTATACCTCAAATGATGGGAGGACTTGTGGGGTACTTTGTGGGCTTGGATTATCCACCTTATCCTCCATATCACCTATATGCTCATCATATGCATCTAACCATGACATGCACTTAGGTATCATAACTCTAACCACCTCATTCTTAACAAATTAAGCCTTTATATTTGCTATTGTTTGGTCAAAAATTGTGCTAGTTTGGTTTCTCCACTGTTTATCGCATTGGGCATAATCCTTAATGGTTTCCCATGCTTCTTCAGCACTTAATCTCCTAAGGTTCCCACCTGCTTAATAGTTAATGTCTATTTTGGTATAATTATCGACATGATCATAAAAGAATTTAGCCAGAGACCATAAATTGAGGCCATGATAAGGGACTCTTTGGATTAAGTTTTTGAAACGAGTCCACAAATCGTAGAGAGATTCATCTTGATGTTGTTGGAACATCAAGGTATTATTTTGGAATGGGAAGGTTATGTTTTGTGGTGGGTTTTGAAAAGGGTTGGTTGGTGGACTTTCATACATAATGATGGTGAATGAAAGAGTGATTTACAAAACAAAGGGAACAAAGAAAAGATAGACTAAAAGAAAGCTAATTGACAAGAATTTAAAATCTCACCTGATGGGAATCTTATTAGTAGACCTAAGCTAGATTGAATCCGAAACCTACGACATTCCCCACGCAGCGGAGCTAAAAACTTGATGTGAGGGTCGTAGAGACTTCTACACGAATTTTTACAACTCCCCAGGCAGTGTACCAAATCGATGTAGTGTATATAGGCAAGACTCGGGGGTTGTTATCGTTCTCTATAAGAATAGGTTGGGAAGGCTCGAACACAGTCTAACAGAATCCTACGGGGTTGAGAGAAGGTTCTTTTTGTGTTTTTATGTTTATAAGAAAGCAAGTAAATATCATGGTTTGAGAGGTTGGTTTGATTAACTAATTATTAAACTAATTATAACCTATACTACTCGTGATAACTTTATGATAAAAAGATGTATTTACCTAATCATGCACTACTCCTCAGATTGCTTCTTCTAGATCTGTTGCCTTGTTACACTTGTGATGATCTGTGTAAGTATTTCCTAGGTCATGAACGGATTACACGAACCCTTCGTCTATTTAATATTCCGTTAGGGCAACGCACAAGTAACATAGTATGAAGATTATTACAAGGTCCCTAAGATTATATTAAATGCATGTGAACCAACCATATTAGGGGTAAGGTAGTATGAAGATTGTTACCGTTGGTATCCTTTCTACACTACTAGCGTTTTCCTAGACTTCTATGCCAATTTAATATCTTATGGCTAGTTTTCTAGGGCCTAACACGCACATTCATCAACAAGAAGCAACATTAAAAGGATCTACAACCTAAGTTTCATGCAATCATAAGTAAATACAAAGGAGTGTTTTGCCTGACATGTTAAAGATAAAGCAAGAATAAAAATCAATCACACAACACATAGACATATTGAATGATTAATGATAAATAATCTTACTTGATTAAAACATGGATTAATGGTAGTTACAATAGGGTTTTGAGGCCCTAAAAACGACCTTATGTAACACCCCAAAATAGGATACGTGGCGGAATACATCATTTGGGGTGCTACTTCATAATACATGCACACGAGTCCCAGTAAACGTTCAAAGATACGTTTATAAAACAAAATCTATTTCATTTATTAGAAAGATCAGAGTTACATAGGTCCTAATACCAACATTGACATTTATTTCTAAAAGTTACAACATGACTTGATTTCTAAAAATATTTGTTTTAATTTATGACACTACTTCACCGAGACACCGTCCTTGATATCCGCGTTCCGTCCCATCCGAGCCATCAACAGCAACTAACCTGAGATACATGCTTAAAAGGGTCAACAAAACGTTGAGTGAATTCATAGAGTTTACAAATAACAGTTAGAACGCATATTTGGTTCAACAAAACATATAACATTGCTCGTAAGACAAGTTATAAAAATAAGGAATTCCAACTAAATGAGCCCGTGTATCGAAACTTAAAACATTTATCCAGTAGGATAAAACAATGTTCGAGAAGTATGCCATTTCTCCTAATACTAACTACAAAATGTCCATTGCAGGGTACTCATAACTGATTCAAACCCCGAACAGGGTTGTCAAACCCAATAGATCTATTTAATGCATTAGCGTTCACCTGCAACTAGGCAACTTACGGTCACACAGTAAAAGGCATATACTCAATAGTAAATGGAATCATATTTAGTATCAAAACATATTGCGTTCGCATTTTCATAAAACCGCAAGTATCCCCCTCACGGGTTAAAAACATTTAAAACACTTAAAAGCGAGGCTATGAACTTACCTTGATCGAAGCTGAAGATTAAATAACCGAAACGATCACGAACTACTCGACGACGAGCTCAACCGCGACCAATAATTTATGTCATTTAATTATTATATCATAAGATACGATTGGATAGTGCGCGCATCACAACTATCAAAATAGTATAAATATACATACACATGTGATGAGAAATCCACTTGCGCGTCCTAGATCCTAAACTTCACATAATTGAGTTACGATCATTCTTTCATTTATAGTATACGTTGCTTAATCGAAAACTTTCTATTTTTGGAAACTTTCTATTTTTAAAAGGTTACTAGTTTCGGAAAATTATCATTTTTAGTAGGTCTCGTCTTTTAATTATACTTATAATAATATTTAGTTATCTTGTCGAACTTTCGACATTCAATTTGTTTATCGTTCACTTGTTTCGGTATTATATTCGAATATTTCTAAAGTTACTATTTTTAGAATCTTCGTCGTTCATAACAATCATTAAGTTTAAAATATCACACTTGTAATAATAGTAACGTTTATTTATTTTTAAAATATCACACTTGTAATAATATTAACCTGTTGACTTTTAAAAATCAATGTTAGATCACATTTTCACGACTCGACTCAATTGAGATTTTATGTAAAACGAAATTCTGGACAACTTTTTAGTTTTAGCCGAGACCCAAAACTTGACAAAAAATGACCAAAATACCCCTGCAAGTTTCTGCAGGAACTATGACACTTTTAATAAAAATGCAGATTTTGACCCGTTATTACTCGATTTTGAAACTAGCAAGCCTCGCGGCAGAGTAAATCATCACTCCGAGCAACTTTCGTGTTTCTTCGGAAAGCCGAAACGGACTCGAAAGTGCTCAAAACGGGCGTTTAAATTTCTGTCAGCAACTACATTTACCCAATTGTGCAGAATTTTTCCATTTAAAATGTCTATCTCGTTTTCGCTCTAATTTCTTCGTTATTAGTAGTTAGAAGCTCCATTTTTTGTCAAAACGATCGTCTAAGAAAGCTTTATCATATTTTTCAATCGAAACTCAGATTTCAAAAAATATCGATCCTCGTTTTCCGCACCAAAGTTTCTGCCCAAAATATACCCATTACAAAACGCACCAAAACTCACTTTTGACCCAAGAACTCACTCACGGCACATCTATAATGGCCTATAATTCACATTTAACTCGCTCAATCAATTTATAACGAAAACTAACTAGACGACGCAAGATCTTATAGATTTTATCACATGCAATGAATAATATCAAATCAAATGAACAAAACAAATGAAATAAATATAAAAGAATGCTTACAATGCTTATTGTAGAAAGATCAGACTCGATAATTGAACACACTTGTTCCTTTGTTCCTTTTGGCCGCGACTTCGAGTACAAAACAAATCCAAAACCAAAATCAATCCAACTCTAATTAAATCAAATCAACCTAAAACTAGTATTGGTTAATGTTCAAACAACCAAACAACTTTTGTGTGCTTCCCTCTTGGTTCGAACCCACGACCGAACCTAAATACCCTCTTCAAATATTTTTATCAACCATATACCTCCACTATACCTTCCTATATCATTTCCCTACTAGTCTCATAACCCTTAATTAAATTAAAACCCACTAATCTTAACAAAATTCAACCATGCATAAACCTTAATGCATGTCCATTTTTCTTGCATTGATGATCTTAAATATGCCTTCTAAACAATATTGGATGCCTAGAAAAATCAAAACACCAAAGGTATGGGTGTTTGTTGGCTCGTTCGAATTCAAAAGGAGGAAGGAACACAAGAAAACTATACTCTATAAAGCCATTGCTCTTTTAAAACATTTCTTGAGTAGGATTTAAATGGTTTTTAGCAATCAAAAGGTGGAAATGATTTGTGTGTTTGTGGTGGTGTAACCGGCCGAGCAAGGGAGCAAAGAAAAAGAGGAAAACGACTTTGGACTATGAGTTTTTTTTATGTGTGAAGTGATGAGACTTTATCTAAACATGGAAGTAACAACTACTATAATCATGACATGGGAAAAACAAATGTGTTGAGTGTTTTTATCATCCTAGGCGTCGGCTAGGAAGAGCTAAGGCAAGCATGCATCTTTTTTTTGTAAATTTATTACTTGTATATTTTCTTGTAAACCTTTTAATTAAATGTGTAAACTTGTGCACAAATTAAAATAGTAAATGTTAAACGCGAGTTAAGCCAAGGTCAAGGAACAAAGACGACAAGGTGCCAAAAATAATAATTTATGACCGTACAAATAATAACGAAACGCGTCATAGATTTTTACGATGCTTACAACGATTAACCAACGTGCGGTCAAACGGTGACTCGCGAAAGGTCCAAAAATAAAATTTTCAAATTTCCATTCGTAATAAAATACAAAAATAATTATTTACGACAAATAAATTTTAAATGTTGGCGTTCGTTCACACGAATTTGTAAAATAATAATTATCACGTCGGATTCGCGATCGTCATACGCGTCGTGAAACTCGGGTTGTTACATTCCACCTACCTTCTGGTCCTTTATTACTTGTCTTAGTTTATCTTACGGTTTCCTTACGATTAGACGGTCTCACGTGCTCGAACGCAAAGATCACATGTTATAATACTCGTCTTGACTATTCCGGATGGAAAGTCAACAAAACAAATGATAATTCATATCAATAAAATTCAAAAATAAAATTACAACTGCTCTTATTATAAGAGACAAAATATGTCACTAAACATATCCAGGAAAACATAAATCGCGTCATTTTTAAACGAAAGACTTTAAACGAAAGATCAATCCAAATCTTAGTTTGGTGACTTACTCTAACAAAACAAAACGCACACCAATACACAAAACCAAAACATATGTTGCTAACTTAAAATCAAAACATATACCAACAGTCAAAACCAAAATACTCATCAATATTCAAAACCAAAATACACATGTCGCCCTTCCGGTGTCATTTAATAATGCACCACCGGTTGTGAAAACATTTCAAAGTACATACGACCCCATCAAACGCATTATAGCGCTAACATATAAAATCACATAATCATATAATCGTATAAGCACTTATTCGCCTATTCGTCATTTTAAAATGACTTTATATTTCTGCCTAGCTTATCATCACGCTTAGCAACAATCATGCCTGCTTTCTATAAGTTTTAGCAAAATAATCGCGCTTACTTATTAGGAAGCCTCATCAATGGCTATGCTCATCACGCTGGTTCATACCTAACCGATTAGATTGCTCATTATACCGAGCTTGCCGGATGGCCAAGCTTCTTGGAAATGATCTCGACTTAATCACGGTTAGGTTTTAGCCAACCATAGTCATGCTTGTGGGTTAACAAGCCACAATCGACAATGGACTATTAGGCTTGCGTACCTCTCAAAACAACCTTCATCTACATTCGGGTAAGTATACCCATTCGCTCACATCCTAAGCCACGTCAACGACACAAAAGCGACCTAAACGCTTACTACCATTCAAAAGCACATAGCACATAAGAATAATTTGGCGGCGATAATTACGCTAAAAACACACATTGTCGAAAGATAAATCGAAAACAATCGAGAAAACAATTGAGCATAATGGGCTCGTTGCTCGTCCGACGAAATTGAAAAAATTCAACGTTTTCGCACCGCGACTAGCATAGTCGACTCGGTCCTAACACATCGCATCAAATCCTAGATGACTCAACTATTCAAGTCAAGATAATTACGCACATTCCTAATTTGATATTGTTCGGCTTAAGGCGTTAGCTACTTTGATTGTTTCTCCAGGATGGGAACGGATGTCACCATTCGGCTGGAATCTCCAATCTTTTGCTCTTGCATACGCACACTAAGTCGTTGCGTCAAGGAGTAAGGATCACTATACCTAACCTTAAGTCAGGAGTCGCTTAGTGCCTTATTCTAATCCTTGACGATTCAAGGTACATTTACAACTACACTACCACTACTCTCCATTTCAAGAAAAGAAGTCTTCTTCACGGCCATCAGTTGATACACCATTTGCAATACACTTCTAATGTAGGAAAAGTCTTCTCTATTTCTCATTTTTAAACTCGAGACTAACCTTCTTAGCTTCCACCCACCTTAGGAATCTTTACATCTTCAAGAGGATCTATTCTAAGTGTCGGTATCGAATTCACACCCTTGGTATCTCAAATCTACCATTACTCACTAGCATACCGACTACACTTGGTCCTCACACGTCTCCATAACAACCACCTATCTTCATTACCATGAACTAGATTTCACTCCTTTCTAGACACACTCGTTCATAACAATACCGTAGGTATTTTCCCTTCGGGACGACTCGGTCATAACGACTCGCATGAGACTCTCTCCACGCAGTCAGTAGGAGTAGGGTTACTTGCACAAGAATCAGTAGCAGGTTAAAAATATTTTCTCCTTACGAAAGCTTGACCGAAACATTTATCCCAATTATTAAGCATTTTAAGGGTGACGATTTACCCGACATAGCGTGGTTCTTCCTAAATTATGCATAGTTGATCAAGTTATGCATAATTGAGGACCAAAGGACATCATGTCCATCCTCGTCAAAATGTTCCTTTTTCATACGCTACATGCGTAAAAAAAATTAAAATGAAATAAAAATAAGATTGTTTCAAAGAAAGAAAAGAAGATAGCATCATCTTCCATTCTTATTATTTAAAGGGAAATTTATTCATATATAATATATTATTATTATTATTATTATTATTATTATTGAAAAGAAAAATTATTTGACACCATAGGGTCAGTTTATGAAATTTGATAACACAGTTTTCCATTATTTACATAAACAGTTTACACAACAAAATTGTTGCAATTCGCGCAACGACATTTATTCAACACACAAATTCGTTACTGCAATTTCCATAGTTTTAAAATTATCAATTCACAAAACATCATTAAATACAGTTTGGTCAATGGTCATAGCAAGTTCTAAAAATAATACCCGTTCATGGACAATGCAAGCAAGTATCATAGTGTGGAGGATCCACCAACCGGAATCATTCCACACTCGGGGTTAAGTCAATCTAGTAACAAGGCCACTCAAAACATCTACATCTACAATCACACAAACTTATAATCAAGGATAATTATAATCTTTTCATAACCATAATAATAACAATAATGATGGGGGTAGTACATGTACAACAAAAAATCCCCCAAAAGTTACAATCTGTGGTTTCAAGACTGATACATCCAATCATGATGATTCTAAGTTTCTAATACAGGAATCCTAACATATCCGATTGGCTACGGTGTTTACAAAAACAAAATACACCCAGCAGCATGACCTCACTAACTGGCACTAGCAGTTTAGTGGCTATACAAACGGTCATAACCTAATCCAAAAATCAAAATAAGCTACTAATAGGACTACTAAGGTCCTGGTGGTCTCCTCTCCAAATCAGCAAGTCGCCTATCCATCCCTAAATTACACTGCATCAGTGTGCTCTCCTGGATGCTCATCTCTGAAACTATAGTCTGCAGCTATTGAATCTGTGTATCTCTCTGCTGCACTGCTGCCTACAAAGTCTGCACCAGTTGAGTCAATCCAACAATCACCTCATCTCTCTGGGTCGCAGTCTACTGTCCCTGCTCCACATGGGCACCAATCTGCTCAAATATGTCTGCGGCATAAACCATCAGACACCATCACCTGCACCTGTCCCTCAACAGCAAAAACCCTCGGGCCGATCTCCCTAATGGAAATACTACCTCATCATTACTCACCTAGATCACCTTCTTCACAAGCTGTCCATGTCTGTACTACAGGTTACCCAAACGGGTACTTAAGTCCTCGATCACTGATGGAGGTACAGGAAGTCTAGGTGCTGGGAGGGGGAAAGATGGTCCCTCAGCAGCAGCAGAGGATGGACCTCCTACCTCGTAGACGCTCGGTGGGGGCACCGCTGGCATCAGAGGTGGTGTGACGGGAGTCATCAACCACTCCTCGTTCACCTCCCAAACCTCCTCCTCGTCAAATCCCTCAGAGTCATCATCCTCAAAGTCATCATCGCCAAACAGCATGGCAATGTCCTCATCCATACCAACTACTGGAGCGATCATCTACTCCTCCGCCTCGACTATCGGCTTAGTAATCTCATCCACTATCGGGCCAACCATCGGCTCGTCCGCTATAACTCCAAGCTCTCCAAGTAAGGGCACGTCTGCCTCAATCCACCCGTTATTGTTGTTCGGGTTACCAGCATACCCTGGTAGCGGTCTGGGCATGAAGAAATCATAAGCTGGATGCGGCTCCGGCTCATATACAGGAAAATCGAACACACGGTCCGGTAACAAAGGTTCGCCCATGATACTACAAAAGAAAGAAATACTTATATTAGTAACCATCATACATATATTTTTTTTCATATGTAAAAATTATACTCATCACATATTAGGATGGTTTCATGATATTGCATTAAATGCATAAAGAAATTAAAGTTTTCGCGAGGTGCGAATACCGAGTTATATATACATATATAAATACACATCATAGAACGGATGTCGTATATATATATATATATATATATATATATATATATATATATATATATATATATATTGATATAATCATTACTTATAGCAAGTGTATCCCACTTGTTACGCACATAATATGCAATCAAATATACCATCTAATGCACATAAGGGATCGAAAACGATGCGCGCGCGGATATCGGACAACGGTGAAAGACTTGTGAAATTTTCCAAAAATAGTTGTAGTCTAAGTTTTGTAAAACGACTTAGTTTACTACAACTCGTGCTCTGATACCACTCTGTAACACCCTTAAAATACGATAGTGGAATACATCATTTGGGGTGCTACTTCATAATACATGCACACGAGTCCCAGTAAACGTTCAAAGATACATTTATAAAACAAAATCTATTTCATTTCTAAAAACATTGTTTTAATTTATGACACTACTTCACCGAGACACCGTCCTTGATATCCGCGTTCCGTCCCATCTGAGCCATCAATAGCAACTAACCTGAGATACATGCTTAAAGGGGTCAACAAAACATTGAGTGAATTTATAGAGTTTACAAATAACAGTTAGAACGCATATTTGGTTCAACAAAACATATAACATTGCTCGTAAGACAAGTTATAAAAATAATGAATTCCAACTAAATGAGCCCGTGTACCAAAACTTAACACATTCATCCCGTAGGATAAAACAATGTCCGAGAAGTATGCCACTTCTCCTAATACTAACTACAAAATGTCCGTTACAGGGTGCTCATAACTGATTCAAACCCCGGACAGGGTTGTCAACCCAATAGATATATTATTGCATTAGCGGTTCACCTGCAACTAGGCCAACTAACGGTCACACAGTAAAAGGACATATACTTAATATAAATGGAATTATATTAGTATCAAAAACATATTGTGGTTCGCCTTTTTCATAAAACTAACAAGTATCCCCCTCGCGAGATAACAACATTTAAAACACTAAAAGCGAGGCTATTAAACTCACCTTGATCGAAGACGAAGAATAAATAGACGAAGATCAATGAAACTACTCGACGATCGAGATCAACCGCGACCTATAATTATGTCGTTTCAATTATTATATCGGAAGGTACGATTGGATAGTGCGTGACATCGCCAAATATCAATCATAGTATGATTATACCATACACATGTGATGAGAAATCCACTTGCACGTTCTAGATCCTAAACTTCACATAATTGAGTTACGATCATTATTTCATTTATAGTATACGTTGCTTAATCGAAAACTTTCTATTTTTTGAAAGTTACTAGTTTCAATAATTACCATTTTTAGTAGGTCTCGTCTTTTAATTATACTTATAATAATAATATTTAGTTATCTCGTCGAACTTTCGACATTCAATTTGTTTATCGTTCTTAGTTTTGGTTAGTTTGTTATTTTGTTTATTTTTATTCCTATATGATTCTATTTGTAGTATTTTCTTCGTTCATTAATCTATCGTTAACCTTTTAATATTTCACTTTGTATTATTGTAAACGATTATTTAGTTTTTTAAACATCGACATAGTTTTGTATAATCCCGTTGACTTTCTATAGTCAACGTTAGATCACATTTTCAGGACTCAAATCAATAGTGATTTTCTGTAAAAGGACATTCTGACAAAACTTTTTTAGTTTTAGCTTAGACACCGAAACTCATAACAAAAAGAAATGACCCCTAAATTGCCCCTGTAAGTTTATGCAGGTACTATGAACAACTGTATTAAAAATGTAGATTTTGACCCTTGGGTTTTGACCGTTATTACTCGATTTTGAGCTCTGGCAAGCCTCGTCGGCAAGTAAAACGTCATGTTCCGTGTACTTCCGTGCTCTGCCGCATAAGCCAAAACAGATCTGGAAAGTGGCTCAAAATAAAACGGCGGGGTTTTTAAATTTTCTGCCTAGCACTACAATTACCCTATGTGAGTATTTTTCATTTAAAATGTCTTATCTGTCTTTTTTGACTCTAATTTCTTCGTTGATTACGGATGTTAAGTAAGCTCCCAATTCTTTAGTGTGAAAAGATCTTCTTGAAAGACTTTATATATTTTTCATCATAACTGAGATTTTCAACAATAATGTCTCGTCCTCGTTTTCTGCACCATGTTTCTGCCATAATATTCCCATTACAAACGCACCAAAACTCACTTTTGACACCATTGAACTCACTCATAATCTTATAGAATGGCACCTTGATTTAATCATTTATCTCGCGTCTATCTATTTTTGAAAGCATAATCTATAATTGTCGGCAGCTAAGTTCGTATAATTACATCTCTTGCTAGCGTATTTATACTATATTTGACATTTGGTTTCTTTTTTTTTTTTTTTTTTTTTTTTTTTTTTTTATATTGGGGTACGAAATATTAAACTATGGATAAAATCATGCTCACAATGACTTATCTGTTAGACAGATCGGATCCTTGATAAGTTTAAACCACCACTTGTTCCTTTGATTCCTTTTGTGTCGGTTGGACACTTTCTTTTGAGTCACCTCTAACAACCAATCCAAAACCACAATATAAAAAAAACCAAAATCACAAACTCTTGATTAAAACAAATACTAACAACTAGTTTTGGTTTAATGTATCAAACAAACAGACAACCTTTTGTGTGCTTCCCTCTTTGGTTCGAAACCAACGATTCTCTCCGAACCCATATACCCTTTCAAATATTTCTTATCAATCCAAATACTCTTCCATAAAACCTTCCTATTCATTTCTCCCACTAGGTCCAATATAATACATTTATGAAACTTAAAACCCACTAATCTTAACAATTCCAACCATAAATAACCTTAATGCATGTCCATGTTTTGCCATTGTATGATCTTTTAATATGAATCTAAACTTATTGGATTGAATTAGTGAAAAATCCAAAAACCACCAAAGGTAGGAGGTGTTTGTTGGTCGTTTGACAAATTCAAAAAGCGAGAAGGATGACAAGAAAACTAGTTTCTATAAGCCATTGCACTTTTAAAACATTTCTTGAGTAGGATTTAAATGGTTTTCAACAATCAAAACTTAGAAATGATTTATGTGTTTGTGGTGGTGTAACCGGTTACTCGAACAAGAGGAGACAAAGATAAGAGGAAAACCACTATGGACATATGAGTTTTTTATGTTGTTGAAGTGATGAGGACTTTATATAACTTAAAAGTAACAAATAGTATTGAATCATGACATGCGGAGAACAACAAACACAATTGTGTTGAGTGGTTGTATATTGGCGTTCGGCTAGGAATAATCTAAGGCAAAGTGCATGGCATTTTTTTTTTGTATATTTTCTTGTAAACCTTTTAATTAAAAGTGTAAACTTGTGCACAAATTAAAATAGTAAATGTTAAACGCGAGTTAAGTCAAGGTCAAAGAACAAAGACGACAAGGTTCGCAAAATAATAATTTATGACCGTAAAAATAATAACGAAACGCGTCATAAATTTTTACGATGCTTACAATGATTAACGAACGCGCGGTCAAACGGTGACTCGCGAAAAAACCAAAAATAAAATTTTCAAATTTCCGTTCGTAATAAAATACGAAAATAATTATTTACGACAAATAAAATTTAAATGTCAGAGTTCGTTCACACGAATTTATAAAATAATAATTATCACGTCGGATTCGCGACCGTCATACGCGTCGTGAAACTCGGGTTGTTACACCTTAAAAGCTGTTGAAACGACTAGGGTTCCTCTCCCTAAAATTATACAAAGTTACACACTTAAAACCATAATTTCGGTTTAATATATATAGGAAAATCGCTGCGACGGCGTCACTTTTTGTTTGAGTCAACATTCTGAGATGCAACATCTAACTTTTTATTTGTCCTATCAGAAACTTCTACTTTCGCTGATAAATTCTTAGTGTTAGATAAGACACTATTCTTGAACGATGAATCTCCATGTGAGGGTCTTCTAACACTAGAAATAGCTCTCAATCCTGTAGAAGATAAAACACTCTTAGCTTTATTGGTATTTGTGTTTTGTGTCTTTTCAACTTTGTACATTCCCGGTGCTATGACATTTTTGTTTGTTTCAACATCTTGTTGTTTGGTAGGTGAAGTCTGTAAAGTGACTGTTTTTGACAAGACATGTTTCTCTTCTGTTTTAGGAACAACAATTTTCTTTTGAAAAGCTTGTTTTTTTAATGATGTGACACAAATAAAATTATGAGAAACATTATCTTTGCCAAACTTAGTATTCACAGACTTACCTTTTTCAACATTTTTCAGTTTAGCTTTTAACTCAGATATTGTTGTCAAAAGATCTTGATTTTGAGCACGAACATCCGTGCAGGCATATGTATTTTGATTAACATTCTCAATTAACTCATTGATTTCCCCTTGAGTTTAAGTTCGTGTCCTTTTGATTGAATCAAAAAGCTTTTGATATTGTGTTTTGACATTTTCTCATTCCTTTATCAAAGATTGTACTTGAAATTTCAAAGACACGTTCTCACTCTCAAGCTTTTCCATCTTTGATATCCAAGAGGTTTCACAAATGTTTTTCAAAGAAGATTCATATTTTCGTCTTTCTTTTTCATGTTGCAATTGTAATTCAAAACAAGACTCTGTATTTGACATCTTTGAACATCGTTTTCAAGAATGTTTATTCGTTTTTGTATTCCCTCTTAGATTTCAATGAAGTCCCTTTGAATTTTCTCAATTTAATCATGCATTTTATTGTCTAAACATTCATGACTCGATAACACACAACATTCGATTTCATGCTTGAGTTTTTCTTCCAAGAGTTGTTCTTTTAAAAGTTCATTTTGTTTCCATGTTTCACTAAGATCATTTTCTGTTGAGTCAAAAACATCTTTCATTTCTTTTATATCTCTTAAAAATCATTTTTGAAAGATTTCAAAATGCAAATGCAACTCATAAATAATTGGTTTTACTTCTTGTTAACAAAAGTTAGTTAACCGTATTTCTTTCGGAGAGGTGTAGAAAATACTTTCTCGCTTAGAATTCGTTTGTAATAGCTTAAACAATGTTTTGAAAACATTTTCCATTTTAATCAAATCTACAAGCATTGGATTTGTACTTGGTATTGGTGTCACAGTTGGTTTTGTCTCAGAAGATTAATACGGTGAACTTGCATTTGAAGAATTTTCAAAAGATATAAAAGAAGATGAGAAATATTTTTGTTCAGCAGAAAATTCTTTTTGTGGAACAAAATCTTCGTAAATAGCATTTAACTTTTTGTAATCAGTTGTCCAAACATTTTGTTTTTTCTCAATAGCAATCGAATCTTGTGATTTCCTTTTCATTTTGATTTGACTCTTGGTTGCATCATCAAGAATGTCTATCTCTAACATTCATTTGAATTTTCGAATCATAAGACAAGAAGCATCGTATAATTTTAGATTCTGAGAAATTGCTTTCTTGAGAGTATAGGATTTGTGTACCCCAAACCATGCTTTACTTTTGAATCATAAAATGACATTAGTTTTGATCCAAGCATAAACATTCCTTGCAAGGAGTTACCCATTTTCAACACAACATCTTCATTCTTTTTAGCTCTTGCTTCAAGATCTATGATAGTGTCATGGTATTTATCTTCGTTTTTACTCATTTTTTGTTTTAAATTTGACTGTGACTTTTGAAGTTCCACAATTTGTCTTTTGAATTCAACAACAGACAAGTCTAATCTATCACGTTGTTGTTCTAAATCTCGAATAACGTCCCGATCATGAATAAATTAAGATTGTGACTCTTGTTCAAATCGTTTTGCTTTTTGATCAGCCTCAACATATTCATTAAAAAAGGTAGTGTTATTGCCTTTGGTGATTTCAAAAACCCAAACCTTTTCCTTATACGACTCAAGTTGTTTAGTCAACACTGTGTTTTGTTGTTAAACTTTTTAAGCAAAAGCTTTTTTGTTTCTCAGCTTATTTATACGCATTTCTAGCTAATTGTTCTAATGCATATGATTCTTGAACATTGTTATCGTATTCAACACTGCCACTATTAACATCTCCATTTGGTTAATCAAATATAACATTGTTATCAATTTGATCATCACCAATTGTGTTGTTAATAATTTTATGTTGCTTCAGATACTTTTATTCTTGTGTATATTTAGCAAATAATGGATTAACATAAGTGGTGGATGGTGTTTGTACCTCACTAAGAAATGCAAAATCATAGCTTGGCCCTTCATTAGAATCAAAGTTTGTTGGTTGAATCCTGGCCATCAAGCATATATTTGCACTTAGTTCCTCAATTTCTTCCATCCGTGAAGCATCAGCAAAGAGAAAATTGTTCTGTTCATCAATAAGAATTACTCCTGCTTCATCCTGTTTTGCTAGCAATATTTGTTCCATGAAATACTTTAAATCTCAGACTCTTGGCTTTGGACAATTAGGAGCATAATGACCTTTCTCACTACATTTATAGCATTGAACATTTGCTGCAGTGCCGGAAGACGTAGTTCGAAGAGTTCTTTGTATGTTTCCAACATCATTCTGAACATTATTACCCTCAATGGTTTCCTCTTGAACATATGATCGTCTTAAATTTCTGCCATCATTCCTAGAATTTTTGCTTTGAATGTTTACCCTGTCACCTTGAACAATTGCTTGATTTCTGGTGTTAGAAGAAGTACAAAGACGATTATTTGTTGGATTAGAGAAATGTTGAGTGATAGCACGAGCAAGCAAAATCATTGCAGAGGTAAGTGAGTCATCAGAATTGTTTTGAACTACATCTCCTTGATAGTCATCATCATAGTCAACCACTAAAGCGGGATGTGTAACATAGTAAGGTGTTGTAGTTCTGGAGGATGAACTCGTATGTGCTACCAACGCAAGAGGATCATGTGATTTTTCCACTTTCTTTGCTCTTGATGCATTTAC
>BQNB010101422.1:1933-24475 GCA_026074375.1 Tanacetum coccineum | reverse complement strand
TGTATAAACAATATGATAGTGTCATAGATATTACAAGCATATTTCAAACCATAATGTTTAATAAGGAATTGTGGATTATCATTCTATAGATAACATTTCGGAAAGCAACCTCATATATGGAACTTGTTATCATATAGAATAAAATGCAATCTTACTTAAACATGTGTTTGTTCATATTTGGAAAGTAATTAATTATTTCAAAGCAAGCTAGAAATAATATGGGTAACTAACAAGGAAATAAATCTTGTAGCTCCCACTGAATTTGACACCATTACAAGAATGTCATTTCAGTAAGAAAATGCATAGCTCCCACTGGATTTGTCAACATTGTAAGTGTTACATCACCAGTAGAAAGCAAATAGCAATTTATTTACTTTCCTATTCTCTTAGAATGCCTACAAGTAGCAATGTACTTAGGTATTAAGTAGAGAATATATGAAGTTCTACTTATGTAGATGAGGGACTAGCCATTCATGCTTTCATTAACTTGAACATTTTAGCATGCAATTCCTCCTTAATCGGTCTGCCTAGCCACAAGGGTGTTTAGCACTATAAGGAATGATTCGAGTCCAAAAAAATTTACCTAGAAGACCTGCTAGCAATTTTCTTTACTCGTGCGGTTTAAACTCATACATCGTGACAAGTGCAAGATGTCATATATTTTGGTAGCTATAGACAAAATGTTCTCTAGTTACTCAAAATATTTTATCTTTCAATTATTTCAAAGCTAAAAAGAAGGGTAATGAAAGACAGTAAATGAGTTTAATTGTAATTGAAAATTTTCAATTAAAACCTTATCTTATTCTTGTCAATCAATGAGAAGAGATAGGAGTAAGTTCACCTTTCGAACCAGGAAAAAGAGACTATGTTTGTTTTCCCTATGAGAAAACAAACGTCTGTTACGAAATTATGTTGGCAATAACACAATAAACCAGAACATAGCAAGTCTTCAATTTAGTATTTTTCGATAATTAATTTTCTTAAAAGGAATTAACTATCCAATTAATTACTAATCAAGGACTAAGATCCAACTTGACCTCCCACTTATTAACAGAGGTCTGACCGTGAGTAAACAAGTAGAGTGCGGTAAGCCGACGAGCGTTAATTGCATGAATGCAACTCTTAATTTATGAGACTGATGGACATTAGTAATCATATAAGTAATCGTCAAAAGCATATTTTGTATCATCTTATGCCTCGGGTCCGAGGTCTGACCAGGTAATCGATTTAAGTCGACCAAAAGAGAACGTGCAAAAATTGACAAAGGTCTGACCAATGGAAAAATTTTGTCATGGGTTGGAAAGGCCCTGAGGTCTGACCAGAGAAGACAATCCAAATGCACGTGTTCTTCATTTGGTGGCATGACTTCAATTTCATATAAGGTTATACACATAAATTTTTTACAAATATGTGACAAAAAACGTGTACTTATGAAGCATGCAAAACAAACTTGTAGCACAAAGTTAAGAAAAACATTTTGTTAACCCCCCCCTCCCCCCCCCCCCTCTTAGGTATTAGACATCATTTTGTCAAATGTCTCGTAGCCTCATTTTGAAACGCACAAAGAAGCGGAGAAACAGGTCAGCGTGAAGCGTATTAAAAACCTAACTTCTTTTGGGGAATCTTACTTCCACCCGCTTAACTTCTCTTTTTAGTTTGTCTACACATGGGTGTGCCGTCTTCGAAATTGAAAAGATGTATTGGTATGTTAAGTAACCCTTTTGTTTAACATTAGTTTTATGGTTGCAATATGGTGGGTTAAAATTGATTCAAAACCCACTATATTGTACTCCTTACTTGGTTCCGGTAGGACAAAGTAATTCAAGAATTTCCCTCATATGCCGAAGCAATGTAGTGGGGCGGGAGAGAAAATTTAAAGATAATTCAACCCATATTGCGCATGTAAAACTAAAGCTTCACAAGAAATCAAATTTCATAGTATTAATGTCCGTATTAATTTGTCCAAAAACCCCGGTTTCGCAAATAACACATAACAATTCACAAGGAGTATGCTTAATACTAGACATGTTTAATCCAAATTTCTCTATAAGTATTAGTCCGGTTTTAAGAGTTTATAAAGTTCTATTTTGCAAATCTGACTAGACGACATGCATATCACATATAAGCAATTAAAACAGACTAAAAATGGATTAAAAATGAGGAACGAAAACTTTATAATGAAAGCTGTAAATCAAAATAATGCCTCGAGTTTCTCAAAAGAGTCGTCCACAATTGGAGAACCATTAGACTCTCACTACTGGTTTCTGCTAAACGTGCTAGATCGCACATCCATCATTAACATGATTGCGGTGAGTATTTAAGCCGAGATAAAACAAGAATTAATCATTATGGCAGTTAATTAACATTTTTAATTTATGATCTATTCTTTCTTTTTATTAAATAAAAACGTATGTGTTGGAATTTAGGAGGTTTCATTTGCTACAACCATACACCATATTCTTACAGTACTATTATAGTGAAAGAACATAAACCATTTGAATATTTTGACCTCCAACTATAACTTTAATGATTCATATCTAAAATCATTTAGTACCTCTCCTACATGCAGTACCAAACTTTTGTTGAAATTTAACAATCAAGTTAACCAATTTAACTCTTACGAGTACGCAGCGGATAGATCTAGTCTAGCATATATAATAACACACATGTAAAACACAATAAGGGACATGTAAATTAAATAGATACATACCCTTGTAGACACCAGCAAATAAATGAAACCAAGAATGAGAAACGAGTGACTAAATTGTCACCTCTACGAGTGCTCACACAAACACGTAAACAAACACGCCCGGATGCTAGTCCAAACTCCACGTGTATCCAATACAACTATTATAAACCAAACACCCCTGAATGAAGTCCCAAAAACCACTCTTGTAATTGTAACCGAAATACAGCAGGTGCTCTCTAGGATTTAACCGAATTCGGTTGTAATCGAATTAAGCAGTATGAACCGAATAAGCCCAAATCTAAACCCTAGATCGAAACAAACAGATCCCACTTTTTGGGAACAAGTAAACCTAAGTGATGAACCTCCTGGAACAGCCTTGGATCAAACCACAAATCGAAAACCCTTAAATGGGTTAACCGAATTAGGCAGAGAACCGAAAACAAGAAAACCTAATTAGGGTTTAAAAGGTAATCGGTTTGTATATGTGAAAAGGAGAAAGAAGATCTGATTTTTGGAGTTGGTATGCTATGTGTGTCGTGATTTATGAGCTAGGGAGAGGGCTTTATATAGCCACAAAACCCTACTCATGATAAGGATGTGAAACTACACTTCCATCATTATCACAACTCTTATTACTCCTCCTTATCTTCACATAATGAACCTAGACACTTTCAAGCCCCTCTAGAACCTTCTCATAGCCGGCATAGGGATAAGATCACTTGAGGGCTTTGTCTAGTTCGATTCTTGTCCAAATGGTTTACTTAGAAAGCATATCGTGAAGTTTAAACGTGCTCTAAATGTTTTAACGTGTGTGCCCCCAATAGGCTCACACACTTCTAGTCGTACATTGCGTATCCAACTAACACAACCCAACACATGTTGCTGTGTTTTCAACTGGAAATACGATGTATAGTAATGGACAGTAAAATGGACAGTACTCTGTATATGAATCGAGACACAACAATATTGTCAAAAACTAACAAGCATCAACATTTTCGTTAAGCGAAAAAGAGGTCACTAAAGATAATTCACCAAATGATCTTTGTTCAATGTTAACATCAAATTACACAAAATAAAAGGTACTCAAAGACTGGTAAATAAAAGAACAGCATATCAGTAATTTATCAAACAATCTGATTAAAATTTGGCTGATCCTCTTCCAAAAGATAACGGCAGTGACGAGGCATACCCTGAACCTGAAAGTACCTTAGAGAAGGTACATTACACCTAAAGACGTCAAACGCTTCCTTGCTAAAGGGACAATCATTGATTACCAAGTTCTGCAATTTCGGGCACCCAAATGACAGCTCCACAAGTCCTGCATCTGATTCCCCTGCATAGCCTAGAGACAGGTATCTCAAATTACAACCAAACCTCCCTATATAACCCAAACCTATGTCGCTCAATCCTCCAAGCTTCTGAAAGCAAATACTAAGCCGTTCAAGTTTGTTGCAACCAATTAGTAGAGTTCGGATCCCATTGTCTATTACTGGATCTGTTATGCTTACGTCTTTGTTACCTAATACCATACTCAAATCAGAGAGGTTTTTCAAATTAATTCCTATATGTACCATAGCTTCAAAAGTGATGCAAGACAAATTAATATGTAAACATTCCAATTGACCACATCCTAGTGCCAGCGCAAATAAACCTTTCTCTGTAAGCGACCCCCTTCTATCCATCACATAAAGCTTGCGCAAGTTTTTGCAGTACTGACTTAGATGTTCCATTCCTTCATTACTAATGGAAGGCGTATAAAGAACTTCCAAGTTGGGACAATTTTCAATCAATGAATGTTGGTGGTGGTGGTGGTGGTGGTGGCGGTGCCTCCTAACATATATAAATTGAGTATCCAGTTGCGTTATTAGATGTGCAATAGGACGAAAAAAAAGTTTTTGCCCCATGTGATTCAGCGCCAAATATTTCAGGTTCGGTGGAAATTTAAAATCTTTATATTTAGCTCGTTGGGCCCTAACATCCAAAGCATTATTATCACCAAATCTACCACCACCAAAATCTTCTAAGTTAACAGCATAGCTAAAGAACTCCACAAGATCAATAAAATCGTATTGTTCGCTTATCTTGACAGATACCAAACTCTGGCTACAATTTTTGGCAACAAGTGCAAGATCTTTAACATCAAATTTAGTAAGACCCGCTTTATAAAAATTCAGTGATTCAATGCTAGAATAATGCAAAGCCAATTCATGTAACCATTCCCCATCTTTCTCACTAATTGAGCTATTTTCTAAACTCAAAATTCGCAAATCAGTACAATACTTACCAATATATAGCAACCCATCAGTCGAAAACCCTGAACACGAATCAATCTCCAAAACCTTAAGCTTCTCACCACGGGTTCTAGCCAAGAGCTCAAGATCCGAATCATGAACATCCAGATTTTGAAAACGAACTACATTCAAAAGTTTAAACGAAGTAGCGATTTCCTGAACCCATGGTGTGAGATTATGATCCCAGTTGCATGGATTTGACCCTAAATCCACGATATGTGGATTTCCTGCTAGATTTACAAAAACAACATATCCAATCCCGGCGCTGGAGCGACGTATGGGATTTCCTGCTAGAGTTAATGATTCTATAAAGGGAAACCTTTGACGACAATCATAACACGTATGAGAAACCAAAGAAAACGAGTTCCTGTCATTGGCATCGTGTATGTAATGCATGACGTAATGCATGACGCAGTCGAACACAGTGTCCATCTTCACCTTATATCTTGTAATCAATAAGGAAAAACTCGAAAACCATATCAGGGTTACAAATGAAAACAAGGGTTTTAAGAAATGAAATCAACTGTTCACCACATTCAGGTAAAAAAAAATTATAAAACGCAGCCTCATGTATACGAAAAGTTACAAAAGCAATCTTAAACTTTTACCTATTTACGACTTTTTATATAACAAAATTTATTTATCAAATATGGAACGTATAGCTATCGATTCATTCGTAAAAAAAAGTCATTTAAAAGATCCTCTGCGAATAAAACGAGCCAAATATTGAAAGGCTTCTGACATACTTACATTTTTATAAAAAAATTTGAAGTTTAATATATATTTTAAAAAAACTTACGGAAATAGTCTCTCATTTTATCGGTTCGTTACAAGATTATTCCAAACGCCTGACAAATAGTACTTGAGGTTATCGGTCCGTTGCAAAATTAGTCCCGCATGTTTCGCGGCGACGCACGAATTACAAAGCTCGGTTTGTGGGATTAATGTTTATTACTGTTTTAGATCATGTGCATTATAAATAGTCGATTAATAATATATAACGCCTACGGGGAATCATGTAATCTAACATCAGGGCCGAATTTTGGGGTGTGCGGAGCGTGAGACCGCACAGGGCCTCCAAATTTATAGGCCCCCCGAAGTTGTATATGTACGGCTGATTTAAATTGGGTTCGAATGTAAGTTTAACAAGAGTATATTCCTAAACATTAGATTTTGAAGTTATATAGGTGAAACAAAAAGTAATTTCAAAACAGAGTTGCAGAGATGAAGAAGATGATAATTTTGAATAGTATTCAGTTTACACAATTACGGGCGCAGAAACCAAGATTTATATATTTTACATTTTGATCCTAATGATTTGGTTTTATAGCTTTATCCCTAGTAAGTTTACTGTATTTACATTTTCAACAAAATACTGAAAAGATTTTAGAAATTATCAATTTATTTATAAATATATTTTCATAAATTATCGTAGAAATTACATAAGTTATGTGATACAAACGTTATTTTTTTGTTAATAGACTACTTACCTTTCTCATTCAATTTTACATGTATTTAAATTTTTCGGTTCGATGAGTCCTATTTTGTATGTGGCACAGGGCCTTCAAAAGTCACGAAGGGGGACGGCCATTGTCTAACATGGTCTTGAAACGAGTCTGATCCTCAGGCCATAGGTGGCTACCGTTTAGCCGCCTCCTTTAAACCACCCGTCAAACCCTAATTGCCGCTATAATAATAATAATAATAATAATAATAATAAAAGAGCCTAACGACTATCCCAAAAATCTCTATCCATATTTTTTGATTAAAAAACAAGTTTTCGCTAATATGTTTTTTTTTCTTTGTTTGCTTTGCTTGCAGTTTAAAGATTTGTTTTCGCATGTTAGCGATTTTTTTCAAAAACAAATTATTTTTGGTTTAATGCTTTTATTACATGTTCATGTTGGTTGTTGTGTGAAGATGAGTCTCCGCTTGCTGTTGGATGTCTTGATCAACAATTTATTATTGCTTTAATGTTTTTTATTTTTTGATCAATTCGAGCTTTCATGATTTTATCGTTCGGATTGTTTGAGAGAGTATTAGAGGATATATTACTAAGCTCAAGCTCGATTTATGAGCTTAAAGTTCACTATAGTTTTAGAGCATGTGCGTTACAAATAGTCGATAAATAAAATATAAATATAATACTCACGAAGAATCATGTAATCTAACGATAATACCACTCGTCTTATTTTCATTTGATAAAACAAATGACTCACAATTTCACCATCCGATAATTTTCATCACATTTTTCAATAGAGAAGTAAAAGAAAAGATTTGTAGGAAAATAAATCACTCGTCATTATATAACGAGACTGTAAATACTTGCAGTCATTTTAGTTTCATTTGGTAGGACCGAATGAATTGTCAAATAGATAAAATAAATGACAACATGAATAATTAATTTTGTGAATACAACGATGACATACTATTAATAAGTGTATGTAAATAATGATTATTACCGTTATTAATCATATCTTGTGCTGTAATGATAGAACGAGAAGAAAACGATAAGAAAAAATTAGATTCCTCATTGTAATAATAGTTATTTAATGTACTTAGTTATGATCATTTTTTATATATTTTTTTGAATTATATTATAAGAAAGAAATGGAAAAAAAAGAGGCAATAAGGAATGGAAACATAGTTTTTTGATGTAATATGTCATTTTTTATAATGAATCATCACATTGTATAATTGTAAACAAATTATTTCATTCCATCGTAATAATAGGTTTTCACTCTCACTTTGATTACAACATACTAGTCATTTTGAGTTATTGCGAAATAAATTGTTCATTTTTGATATATGAACTAATTTAATTGTCTTTAAGTAAGTAAATATGTAATACTATTGATACACAACATAATTGTATTACTTTATTTAAACTTATTTCATTACTTGATATTGATGCTTTGACATGAAAATGGTAGAATTTCATGGAAATTGTTTATTTTGGCATTTTTTGAATTAATTAATGACGTAGGGTATATTTTTTGGGTTGGTTATTTGTACCCTTTAAAAAGCCATTGGTACCCCCCTTCGTACTCCCCTGTTTTTTCGGTTTTTTTATTTTGTTTATGTTATAAAACTGTAAAACGCAGAATTTGGAATGAAAATAATAAAGATTAACAAGTCAAAAGTGTTAAACTGTTAAAAAATACGGAACATAAACTGATAAAAAACTGTGTTGCGACAAAAGATATCAAAAGTACGGAACATTTGTACTTTCGGTGGGTCAGAGGGATACCAATAGTAGCACCCATATTTTTTCTAGTGCAATAATGGTGTTGTGTTGCTTTTGGTTTGGTCAATAATTTTTGTTTTATTCGTATCTTTTGTTTGTGTTTCTCTAGTGCGTGTGGGCCCTATCTTTTATTATTTTGGTGGAAATTTAAGGTGTCATTGTTTAAGTTGTTTATTTTTTTTTGGAAAGATAATGTATTACTAAAAGCAAGGTCGCAAAAATCGTAAAGGGTATTCGGGTGGTCGATTTTTTTTAGATTGTAATCAGTTTAGACGGGTTAATCGGATTGACATTTCTGAGAAGTTTTGGATTTTCCATCTTTTGTAACATAGTTTGATAAAAAAAATTGAAGATTTAATGTCAAATAAGGAAATAATTAGGTTTAATTACTTATAAAAAACCAAAAATAAAATCTAAATTAAAAAAATAATACTAAATAAAGTATGATTTGATTTTTTGAAATACGAATTTCTCACTTGACGTCCTTTACTAGATAAAAGATACACTTTTTATATACAAAATGACTGTTTTATTTTAATGAAATAAATATATTTGGAAATTAAATATTCACCAAAATAAATATTTTTCCAAAAGTATTGAATAAAATGAGTAATTTTGGTTAAGTGAAAAAGCAGCAATATTTTGGTTAAGTGAAAAAGAGGCCCCTTAAGATAATTCACCAAATGATCTTGTTCAAACTTCAAAGTTTACATGAAATTACACAAAATAATAGGTGATCAAAGACCGGCAAATTAAAGAACAATAGATCTTGCGAAACAAAACTAATAAAGGCCTGAAAAATAAATGTAGTAGAAAAACCTTGTCGATGGACTGGTCATTATATGTAACAGTAGCATATCTTCCTGATCTTTCAAACAATTTGCTTAAAATTCGGCTGATCCAGAACCTGAAAGTATCTTAGAGAAGGTACATTACACCTAAAGACGTCAAACGCTTCCTTGCTAAAGCGGCAATCATTGATTACCACATTCTGCAATTTCGGGCACCCAAATGACAGCTCCACAAGTCCTGCATCTGATTCTCCCGCAAGACCTAGAGACAGATATCTCAAATTACAACCAAACATCCCTATATAACTGAAATCTATGTCGCTCAATCCTCCAAGCTTCTGAAAGCAAATTCTAAGCCGTACTGACTTAGATTTTCTAATCCTTCGTTACTAATGAAAGCTGTATAAAGAACTTCCAAGTTGGGACAATTCTCAATCAACTAATGTTGGTAGTTCCTACCATATACAAATTGGGTATCCAATTGCGTTATTAGATGTGCAAAAGGAAGAACAATGTCTTTTTGCCCCATGTGATTCAGCGCCAATCACACTCTTGAATTAAAACTTTTTAAAGCGGGTTTGCATAATAGGTTCTATGAGAAGATGTACAATGTAAGGTTATAACTTAGGATATTGATATTGATGTTGGAAAATCAATTTTTGTTACAGGCGTATCGGTTGGAAGTCTGAGTTCTATGAGAAGATTAGACGGTATAATATTCTTAAATGAGTCTGAGTTCTTGCAGTTGATTGATTGTTCTTGATATTCTTTATAGCTCATGCGCAAGCTTTTATATTGCCTTAATCACCAAAGACGAGTTAGGCGCACTTGGTAAGAGTGCTAGATGCAAAGACAAGAAATCATAATTGTTGAGGGATAATTATGCAACGTATACAACATGCAGCAGTGTTTTCAACTGGAAATACGGTGTATAGAAATGGACAGTACTCTGTATATGAATCGAGACGCAATAATATTGTCAAAAGCTACCAAGCATCAACATTTTTCGTTAAGCGAAAAAGCGGTCACTAAAGACAATTCACCAAATGATTTTGTTCAAATTCAAAGTTAACATCAAATTACACAAAATTAAAGGTGATCAAAGACATAGTAACATTAATGACACAATATGATTTGCAAAAAAACCTTATCCGTTCCTTTCAGTCATTCATATGCATTCGATCATTATTTATCAAACAATCTGTGCTTAAAAATTTGGCTGTCCTCTTTCCAAAGATAACGTCAGTGACTGAGGCCATACCCTGAACCTGGGAATAGTACCTTAGTAGAAGGTACATTACACTAAAGACAGAGTCTAACGCTTCCTTGCTAAAGGGACAATCAACTTGATACCAAGTTCTGCACAATTTCGGGCACCCAAATGACAGCTCCACAAGAACGAAACTTCCTGCATTGATTCCCCGCATAGCCTAGAGGACAGTATCTCAAATTACAACCAAAAACTTATCCTATATATAAATCAAAAACCTATGTCGCTCAATTCTGCCAAAGCTCCTGAAAGCAAATACTAAGCCGCCTCAAGTTTGTTGCAAACCAATTGTGTAGAGATAGATCCCATTGTCTATTGAATCTTTCGTGTGTACACGCCTTGGTTACCTAATTACCATACTAAATCAGAGAGCTTTGTCAATAATTCCTATTTGCACCATAGCTTTCAAAGTGATGCAAGACAAATTGATTTGTAACAATTCCAGTCTGACTACATCCATAGTGCCAGCTGAAAATGAACATTTCTTGTTAGCATTCGTTCTATTCATTACATAAAGCTTGCGCATAGTTTTGCGCAAGAGAGTACTGACTTAGATGTTTCAGTACTTCGTTAATAATGGAATAGTCGTAAAAGGGATCTTCCAAGTTGGGGGACAATTCTCAGCAACGGAATGTTGGTGATGGTGGTGCGATGGTGACCTCCTATCATATACAAAATTGGGGTTTCAAGTTCGTATCCAGTTGCGATTATTAGTTGTTGCAAAAGGAAGAACAATGTCCTTTTTTGGCCCCATGTGATACAGCGCCAAATACTTCGGTTCGGTTGGAAATTTTAAAATTTTGTATTTAGTCGGTTGGGACGCGAAAATGAAGAATATTTAGGATTAAGTTCTACACGGTCTTACCTTTTTCCAGGATCGAATTTGAAGTGCAATACAAAGTATATCAAAAAGTAAATGATCTTATTTGATCTGATCATTCATACCACAAATTTGGTTTCTTTACATTTGTGCCTATTTATAGATATCGGAAAAGGTGCGATTCTCAAGGTTTCTGTATCGGTTCTGGTTTGATTCGTTTTTGCAAAGGTTCTGGTGAAACCGTTGTGGACCTTTGTGAACTAACGGTCATTTGACAGTTATTTAACTGTCTTGACAGTTGGGTTAGGTGTTGACCCGTTTTTGACATTCTATTGGGTTTCCAGCGGGTTTGGGATTAAATCCGGTTGATTGGGTTTTGGCCCAAACATTCTCCCTCCCTAATCACAAAACGCTGATGTGATAGGTCTTTTAAGTATTCTTGTTCCATCTTATGTTGCAATCCTCAATCTGATTTCTTGGTTGTGCTTGTGATCGTTCTTATATCAGGTAGAATCATCTTCCTTCCTTCTGGTTATCTTCCACTTTGTTGCTTAGATCTTCATTGTATTCTTGTTGATCATTTTTTCGTGGTTGTTTCACCTTCATTGTGTGCTCTTCCTTGAGTTCCAGGTTGATCGTCTTTGTCTGGTTTATCCACACTTCTAATTATGAGTTCTTGCAGTGTATATCTTCCTTTATTCCAGGTTGATTTACATACTTTCGGTTATACACCATCAAGCCTTCATGCCAACTCCTTGTTGTTTGATATTGTTAAGTCGAAGTTGACATGGAATTTCCTTCCATTCTCGATTTGTGATTTCTTCAAAATAATTGCCATGACGTCAATTGTGAGGCTTCCAAGTCTTCTTCAGTTGAGAATTGGTTGTTTCTTCTTTCTTTAATGGACATCTGTTTGCACAAGTCGCCCATATATTCCTTGCATTTTTGAAAACACATTACCTTACTTCTTATCATGAGTAAGTTTATTTGAATTGTTGTGTGTTTCCTTTCTTAAGATTGATTTTCTTGGCCTCGGTGATTGGTTGAATCCACCATGACCACGCATTCCTGCCTTGTTCTGATTTATCGTGTGAAAATAGTCTATCTTAATTGTCCACTGTTTGCTTTGTGTACTTATCCTTTTCTTCGTAGGTTTTTAAGTCTACCAATTGCTTCTTCTAAAGTCATTTCATCTAGATCTGAGTATTGTTCTATTGACGCAACTATTTGTAGATACCTATCGGGTACAGCATTTAATAGTTTGCGTACTAGTGTTTCATCTTCCATAGTGTGCCCTAGAACTTGCTTGCCTTTGTTAAACTAAGGTTGTTTGTTTTGTGGTGAAGGGTCGATTGTTTCTCTTCTTAATGTGTAGCATTTCTAAAGTCGGACTTGAGGGTTTGCAACGCGTTGTTGCAATCTCTCTTCGCCTATGTGCGCTAGTTTTCAAGGCTATTCCATTTGGCCTTTCGCGGATTTGTGTTTTGTTAATTGACAAGCAATTGTTCTTCGGGTAAAGACTTGATAAAGGCATGCGATAGCAATTTGTCTTTTTTTTGTTGTCTGCATGTGTTTTTTCATTGGGTTCTATCATTTCCATAAAAACGTTCGCTATATCGAGAATGATTTGCATTCGAATTGGCCCATAGGGAAGTTAATTCGAAGGTTTTTAAAATTGGACATTGAAATTGTGGTGTACTTGTAGTACCTACTTCCTTTTTCGAAGTATCTCCACTTTCTTTCGTCATATCTATAGGATATTAAATAAAAATCTCCCAAATACAAACATTCCTAACACTAAGGTTGTGTCGTCATTTGTGTCGGGAGTACTTAGATTCGTGCTTAAAGAGTATCAAAAAAATTAACAGGGGGACTAGTTTTTTTATCTCCAAAGAACTATTCTCGGGGATTTTAAATCTATGTTCGAAAACCTAAGTTAATTACTCCTTACAAATATTATTCTCTTAATATTATTATTTTCCTACGATAGGTTTAACGAACAAAGTTTACAACCTTAAAGTTGGAGGGGTAACTTTTTAAAAGTGCTAAACCTTATAAATCTATATAATCATAATAAAATGAAATATAGAGTCAAAGTGGGGAAGGGGGGGGGGGTTTTGTGTTGAAAAATGGTTTTTATAAAACCTGTTAGGGTAAATATAACCCTTGTATCCCTTCTTTCTTATTTTCGTCCGCCTCTTTCTCTGTGTTCTTGGGAGTTCGTCTCCTTGAGGCTATCTCGTCTTTCTTCTCTGTGGTGTTTAACCACGAATTATTAAGGATGGTTGAACCGTCCTTCTTCTAGGCTTGTGTTCGTAACCACTTCACTCCTCAATTGGTTGTGCGAAAGTTAGGGTTTCGCATCTATTTGGGATCTTGAAAGATTGCCGCAAATTTGGGGCTTTCTGGATAACTAGAATCAATTGATGATTCTAACGAGGGATCGATTCAATTGAATCTTCAAACAGGTGTGTTTGTTCCCTTTTCTCGATGATCTAATTTTCTGTCGTTTTATTGATTTTCGAATCTGGGTTTGTTTTCTTTTCGGTTTATGAACTTGAAAAGAAACGAGTTTTGCAAAAATAAATTCGTGGGTAAAAACCCTTTTGTTGCCGGTGTAAAACAATCACGAGGGTGATTGCACCTTGGTGGCAGGAGAAGGATCCCCTCTTGTTTAAACACAAGAATGATTCGAATTGAATTTGTGTTTCTGGCTGTTTTGCAAAAAACCGGAAAAGTGGCCCTTTTTTTTGATTCGAAACTAGGCAGAAAACGAAAACGGTATATGATGATTCTTGGTTAATCAACCAAAGCTCTGATGCCAATGTTCTACAGGTCTTAACCTTATTTCCAGGATCGAATTTGAAGTGCAATCAAAGTATATCAAAAGTAAAAGTTTTATTTGATCTGAATCATTCATACACACAAATTTGTTCTTTACAATTGTTCCTATTTATAGAAATTGAAAAAGGTGCGATCTAAAGGTTGTATCGGTTCAGTTCATGAATCGTTGCAATAGTGTTCTGGTGAACCGTTGTGACCTTTGTGAAATAACTGTCATTTGACAGTTATTTAACTGTCTTTGACAGTTGGGTTGGGTTTTGACCCGTTTGACTTCTATTGGGTTTTCCAGCGGGTTTGGGATTAATCCGGTTGATTGGGTTTTGGCCCAACAGATTCATACCCAAAGCATTATTACCAAACTGATTCATACCAATACCAGCATGATCAAAAGGATCATTAACGAAATTGATTGTTACACAATCATGATTAATAGGATTCATTATCACAAATCTACCACCACCAAAATATTCTACTTAACAGCATAGCCTAAAGAACTCGTCAAGCTCGATTATAAAAATACCATAGTGATCGGCTTATCTTGACAGATACTAAACTCTGGCTGCAATTTTTTGCAACAAGTGCAAGATCTTTAACATCAAATTTAGTAAGACCCGCCCTATAAAAATTCAATGATTCAATGCTAGAATTATGCAAAGCTAATTCATATAACCATTCCCCATCTTTCTCACTAATCGAGCTATTTTCTAAACTCAAAATTCTCAAATTATTACAATACTTACCAATATATAACAACCCATCAGTTGAAAACCCTGAACACGAATCAATCTCCAAAACCCTAAGCTTTTCACCACGACTTCTAGCCAAGAGCTCAAGATCCGAATCATGAACAACCAAACTTTGAAAACGGACCACTTTCAAACGTTTAAACGAAGTAGCGATTTCTTGAACCCATGGAGTGAGAGTATGATCCCAGTTGCATGGACTTGACACTAAATCCACGATATGTGGATTTCCTGCTAGGGTTAACGACTCTATAAAGGGAAACCTTTGACGACACCTTAACGGTGTAGCGTAACACAAGTGGACAGTTATGTGCTCACGTGTCTTAGCGTCAACATCATAACACGTACGAGAAACCAAAGAAAACGAGTTCTTGTCATTGGCGTCGTGAATATAATGCACGATGCAGTCGAACACAGTGTCCATCTTCACCTTATATCTTGTAATCAATAAGGAAAAACTCAAAGACGGGTTCAGGTTTACAAATGAAAACAAGGTTTCTAACGATGAAATCGCCTCGGTTCTCTTGATCTATAATCAATGTTCTCGTGTGTGTTTTGAAAGGAAAGATTTAGTTGTGAACATAGGCAACAAGATTTGATCAAATTCTTATAGATGTCTTCTTTTAGATGCCTTCTTAGAAATAACTAAATATGTCACCATCGTTAAAAAAACACTTATCAATAACATTAGTTTATGTTCAATGTACTTTAGTTAGTCAACAATGTGTGTTTTTTATAAGGAAAATGATATCTTTGTTCAGATTTTCATAATACATTTTTTAATAGAGAAGTAAAAAAAAAATTGTAGGAAAATAAATCATTCCCCATTATATAATGAGTCTATAAATACTCGCATAGTCATTTTGAGTTCATTTAGTAAGATGAAATGAAACGTTAAATAAATAAAATAAATGGCGAAATGAATAAATGTTGTCAAGTAATGATCATTACCGTTACAAATCATGTTTAGTTGGTATGATAAGACAGAATAAAATCGATAAGAAAAATACTAACTAAAATTTCTCATTGATAATAAGAAGTTTATTTAATGTGTTTAGTTAATGATGTACTTTTATGTAATTTTGATTATATTATTACAAGATGAAATGAAAAAAAAAGCCATAAGGTATGAAAACGATAACTTTTGGTGCAATATATCATTCTTTATAATGATTCATCACATTATAATTGTAAATATATTTTTTCATTTCATCGTAATAATAATTTCCATTTTCATTTTAATTACAACGTATCAAACACTATTTGTTATTGCGAAATTATTTGTTCACTACCAATCTAATTGTCCTTAAGTGAGTAAATATGTAATATTATTGGTACACAAGATAATTGTATTACTTTATCATGAAGATGATAGAATTTCATGGAAATTATTTATTTTGGCATTTTTTGAATTAATTAATAACGTAGGGTATATTTTTTTCTAGGACAATAATGGTGTTGTGTTCCTTTTGGTTTGGTCAATCACTTTTGTTTTATTTGTATCTTTGTTTCTGGTTATAGTGCGTGTGGGGCCCTATCTTTTATTTATTTTGTGGAAATTTGAGGTGTCATTGTTTAACTTGTTCAAAAAAAATAAAATTTAAAAGGTAATGCATCACTGCAAGGTTCCAAAAATCATAAAGCGACAGTCGCGCGGTCGATTTTTTTTATCTTGTAATCTGTTTAGGTGAAATTAATCGAATTAGCATTTTCAGTAAGTTTTGAGTATTTCTGGCGAATTTTAAGTATTTTCGACGAGTTTTTGAGTATTTTCGACAATATTAAAAAAAACAACTTGTAATAAATATAAACAGTTACTAAAAGTGATTAAAAATTTTTACGATGAGTTTTGGGTATTTCCGACAAGTTTGACCACCATTAATTATTGTTGACCGCCTTTGACCGTCTTTGATCACGGTTGACAGATTTGTTCGACCGATTTACACTAATCGAAAAGGTTAGTGGTCCAGTAACACCTAGACGACAATTAATCGGCTTTGTAGGCGCTTTTTTTACAACACTAACTAAAAGTATAAGCAATATTGATCTATTTTATCAACAAGATACATCAAATATAATAGAAAAAAAGAACAAATATAAAGACTAAAAATACATGACATGAGTGTAACTATCTTTAGCACAAGGGTAACTATCTTTACGTGACATGAGTGTGTCCGGTTTGACATCATATTTGAACACGCAATATGCCTTTAAACCATTCACGTCTCGTTTGCAATCCATTTTATAACATACTCGACCCGTTTTATAAACGTCCCATTTTCAAGTTGTTCCTTTAAAAAAGAGGTTATGTACGGCGTATATGTGTTACGTTTAGCATATGAAACGTGTTAGAGTAGCGGTTGAGATTTTTGACACAATTAAGTCAAGTAATTTTCTTGTTTTCATTTTCTTTTTTGTTCTTGGAGGATTTTGATTGCGGTTTCGTCTATAGGCAACTTGTCTATACTCAGGGGCATTGAAGGTTCCAAGTAGACAATGCATAACTTATTTTGTAAATGTTTTTATACAAGAAACATAATACTCGATTTAGCAAGTTTTTCGTTAGTTTACGACTATACTTACAAAACAAATACGGCCAATGTTATCAAAAGGCCTACAAGTAAGTCGACCAGAGCTAAATTCAACCAAATTAGGCTAGGCTTGAGTTTGACTCAATAGCTTGACGATACTTGAACACGGCTCAAACTAGACTTAAAAAGCTTGAATCTATACAACCATTGTATTTGATAACGAAAGTGATTGACTGATTTCATTTCAATTACTGATGTAAAAAGTTTAAATAAGAAATGTATATTTCTCTTTAAATCCCTTTAAAATCAAGATTCACTTAGTCAAATATTTATTCTTATGTCTTTTCGAAATAGTCTCCTTACATCAGATTTCTATTAAAGCATGAGTATGACCCGTTTAGGACTAGGGTTGAACATTATATAGTCCGCGGACCGAACTGAACCGAACCAAAAAACTGGACCGACCGGGGACAGGATCGAATGTATTTCGGTCCGGTCCTCGGTCCACCCTTTTAATCATTTTCGGTCCTCGGTCTACTCCGGTCCGGTCTTATGCACAACCAAACATTATGCTTGGTTGGATCAGACCGAACTAATGAACCGGATTGAGCTGACCCGGACGAAACCGATGAAATTGATTTTTGGTTGGATCCGGTTTTAGTCGGTCCGTTCGATTTGCCCACTTTGGGAGTAGAATTTAAAAGATCATACAACTTGCATGGCACATGGTACAAATGTTAAAGAAAAGAGCATAAACTTATAGACCTAGGGAGAAGTAATTTGACTCCTCTAGAACCCTAAAAAGTATACCCCAGTTAATATTGTCCATTTTTATTATCCGTTTTGACTATAAAAAGAAGCTAGGCATTTTTAAACGAAATAACGGTTTAAAAAATAGAATGTGAGTTTTTTTTATTTGATAAAAAATGGATGACCAGGATCTTCATAAAAAATGGATGACCAGGATCTTCATATTTGATCTTAGAGAGCTAGATAAGTTGGGGACGAATAACGTGTTATTCGTCTGCCACATCAGCGTCACCTCATATTCTTTCCAATAACACACCAATAACTAATACCTCATCCTCAACAAAAATATCAATAACACTTACTGGGTCTTACAAAATACCCCACCAATATACCCATTCACTCAAAAAAAAAAACTAAGAGCTCGTTTATTTCACATAATGTTTTTGGTGGAATTGAAATATGTCTAAAGAATTGGAATGTGAAAGAATTGGATTTTTAGGATTTGGAATTTGAGAGAATTGAAATTTGCAAAAGTAACGTGTGTTTGGTTGGAAAAAATGAGGTGAGAAAAAATAAATTATATTAAAATATTCATAATTTTATTTTAGTTTAAAATAAATTATATTACAATAATTTAAATTTAAATTTAATTTTAATATAATAAAAATAATTATTTTAAAATATTATATAAACTAATATATTAGTAATATAAAACCTTATTATATTTAACATTATTTACTAAATAGTATTTTTATATAAAATATAATTTTTTTTAATATAAATAAATGATTATTATTAAATATAATTAAATTATTATTAAAATTTTATTTATAATTTATATTTAAAAATAGTAATTTGTATTTAATTTTAAATAAATAATACTTTTAATAAATAATAATTATTTTTTATAATTATTAAATAAAACTTAATAATAATAAAAATAATTTATTGTAAATCTTTGAGTTTCTTAATAAAGTGATTTATAATAAATAATAATAATAATAATAATAATAATTGATTTTTAATGATAAAAATATCGAATTTCATGGAATTATAAACATTCTTCTCATATTGCTATGGAATGTTGAATTCCACATGTATGGGATTTTGAAGGATTTTCATTACATTTCGTTTGCCAACCAAACACATTAAGGAATAGAATTTAAATTCTTAATTCTCTGAATATGCCAACCAAACACGTTATGGAATGGAATCAAATTCTAATTCCTTCAGAATCTTGACGATTCCGCGAACCAAACGGGGCCTAAATGGCGGATGTGAATGGAATGGCGAAAAGCCAAATGGCGTGTGAATGACATATTATGCGGTAAGCTATGGCGTGTGAATGGCTTGTTTTTGGGTTGTATGGCGTGGGAATGCCATGCCTTACCCACCACTCTAAGACAATATACAAAGCTTTACTATCATGTGTGTAATTGAGCTCGGTGTCCAGGTAATAGTGCACTGGTCAAACGCGTCGTTCGTCCCTTAGCCACTAGAATGGCTAAATGTCATTGTTTTTTTTAGTGAGGGGTGTTTCTTGTGGGGTTTTGTGAAACCCATAACATGTTATTGATATTTTTGTTTGGATTGTGTTTTAGTTATTAAAGTGTTATTGAAAGATGATGAGTTGGCACTGAAGTGACACACCAATAACGTGTTATTGGTTTTTTTGGACACCTTGCACTCTAATAAGAGAACATATGGCTTCTTCTTTTTTAGTTACACATGTATTTATTTTCTCCCTTTTACTTATTTAGCTTCTTTAAACCATCAGGTGTCTCGATACAGCTCATGTTATAGCAAAAAGTGTTGTCACCTCAATACTTTTCGCATATAAACCAGAACCTGTAATTTTACTTAAAAACATCTTCTCTACATCACTCAAGTTATAGGACACCCCCTGTCCCACACTTACCCCAATAAACCACACATACAACACAGAAAAAAAAGGAAAAAAATGCCTTATAACGTGGCTGGTGATCTTGGCGCCGGTACATATGGCGTGAGGTTTGATGTGGGGATTGAATTACCCGTTGGCGTTATCCCTTAGCGCAAGAGGTTATAAAGTCTTGTACCTAGCTCTCTTATGAACGTGAGTGTGTTGATATAGTTTATAAAATATGAGCATCTAGTTTGTTTCTCTCACGGGCTTTGACAATCCTGTATATAGTGTTCGCCCCTCTTTCAAGTCGAATTTCTTATAGTAGATTCATAATCAATGAAATCCGATATACAAAATTAGAGGTGATAATTCGTGCCCAAAATCATAAAAATGATTTCATAGACTATTTTTTAAAAGATTTGGACACCCCTCTCTTTTTTTTACCCGAGTTTCTGATTTAACATTGCGAGCCGACTAATCCTTGGACGACTACTCTTGTGGATAGCCCGGAGTCGACACAGGTGAACCTTCGTGGCATTAATGAGCACGTGTTTTCTCTTCAATGGAGAACATGACAATTGTTTTTTTTAATCTTATAGATAAAATATAATTATCTATTTAAATATAAATGTGGTGTTTGGTCTAGGGATTTTTTTTTTTCGGTTG
The DNA here is from genome assembly GCA_026074375.1 of Tanacetum coccineum. Lineage (NCBI taxonomy): Eukaryota > Viridiplantae > Streptophyta > Magnoliopsida > Asterales > Asteraceae > Tanacetum > Tanacetum coccineum. The sequence goes on along the minus strand of BQNB010101422.1, from coordinate 3,948 downwards.
TTAGGGTTCTTTCTAAATTGATTTCGGTAACATGATTCCTGTTAAGGCATGTCTCTATTTGAAGTTCGGTTCCGTTTTAAGCCGAGCCCGTTTGAACCCAAACCGTGTCGGATGTGGCCATGACCGAGCCCGTCCGTTTTGCCACCTCATAGTATGAAGTTATGAACACCAAATACAATAAAACAGCTAAAGATATGTCAAAGTTACAAAAGATTTCAAGAGCTTGATAGCGTTATAACTTATAAGAAAAATACATGCAAAATTGCATATTTTCCAAATTAAAACGTTGAGTAGATATCGAAAGTTGATTTTGAGCCCAAAGTTAGGTTTGTACATTCATCCTAAATTAGGAAAACTATCCATTTACTGAAGAAAAAAATTCTATATATACATATATCAATACATCTAAACAGTACAAATGAGGAAAGCCATCCCATGACAAGAGTGGTCAGTTGATGAGAAGTGGTGAGAAGCACGAAAGCAACCTAAAAACGATAGCAAGAATAACAAATTTAATGGATAAAATTCAACGAAGCAAAGCATTGTTAACATCAAACTGCACATACCCAGAGTAATCCAGTTAGAGCAAAGATATACCACACCGTAACCAACCATACAAATTTGTTGAGCGTCTCATAAGGATGGTCACCGGACGTGAGAACAACAGTAGCAGCCTTGAAAAGAAGAAAAGTAGCATAGTAAGAGACACGCTTTTTTACATCAACTCGAATGGAAAATAACAAAAAATTGATGCTAGAAAAAGTAAATGTACCAAGATATGCCTTTGTGGCTTTACTTCCTCAAGAAATAACAAGATAAGATACATAGCATGAGCGAGCCCAAAAGTACATAGACTTCCAACTTCATCTGTGAAAACATATGTTAGAAATATTCAATAACATAACAGAATCAGAATCAAATTATATGAACACCAACTGCACGTAAAAGCATCCAGGAAAGTTGGTTACTATAAGCTACAAAACATTTGAAGTTGGTTACCAAAGAGGCCAAGATGAAAAACTCATTAAAAGTTTTCTAAAAGAGTTTTTGACAATATTTCTAACCTTGAAGATGCTATTGGACAAATGGCCACAACCATCTCTCAAACTTGTGGCAATATCAGCAGATTACAAAAAGAAACTAGCACTTTCTATGATCCTCGAGTATCTTATAATTATGGTTTATCATCAAAGTTGGAGTGTTGTCATCGCAAATACACGAATAAGATGGTAAACAAGTCCATTAAGGAACTAGTTGACAGGTTTTGACTATGTTGATACTGGTCAAAGCAGATGATAGCAAGTTAGCAACAGAACAGAATCAGACGGATTCATAAACACCAAAATCATAATATTAGAAAATTCAAAAACAGGAAGACAGATTTGAACTTACATAGAAGATAGTAGAGCACCAAGCACATTAAGGAAGAAAAGAAGACTCTAAAAACATCTGAACCAGTAGGTTCTGCAGCATTCCTAGCAACTGCTCCACGGCGAGGAGCAAAATGCGCTGTAACAGCCCCCCTTACTACTGTAGTAAGGGCCAAACGTTCAGCACATGGGGCATAAGCTGTAGGAGTAGGAAAAACTGCAAGCGCCCACACAACCTAATAAGAATGGCAACAAAACAATTAATAACAAGTTTGTTAATAAAATTCAAAACAAAACAAACCATGGTGAAGCATATGTGACTTCACATACCGTAGAAATGAATGCACCTAACAGAAGTGGCAGAGCAATAACGAGAGCCGGTTCAAGGATCTTTCCAGGTAGGTCATCAGCCGAGACAAGGAGGGTCCCCATGACAATAGTAGCAAACTATGAATGAAAAGTTGAAAGGTGAGATTGTATTTTCACCGCTTAACTGAAATAGAAAAAAAAAATAAAAGAAAAGAGATTTACCAGAACGCTTTTTGTTGGCTTCTGCTCAAGTGACTGTTGGATTATGGCAGTCGAAGAACACAAATACGTTACGAATATAAGTGAGCCTATTGGGGGCACACACGTTAATACACG
>BQNB010101421.1:0-16568 GCA_026074375.1 Tanacetum coccineum | reverse complement strand
TAGGAGGATACTTTTTGTTAATTCAAATAATGTCTAAAAATATTATTTATATTTTTTGACTTCTCTACGTTTTGATGATAAAAAATATAAAAACATTCTACGTTAAAAATAAACGTATACAAGTCATTAGTCGTAAATTTCCATTTCGATGTAAATCACTTAAGGTATGTACAAACAAATATTAAATTTGATGGATGATCAAAGAAATAAGTTTTTGTCTTACACTTTATATTTTTATAAATGTAACAAAAAAATTTACAAAAATTATTCAGACAAAGTATTTTTGTAATTTAAAGAAATGTTTTATTGAAAATAAATCATTCAAAATTTAAAATCTAGTTTTCCTCATCAAGATAGATAAAACCTAAACCAGATAAATTTTCACCATAAAAAGACAAAACAAGAGCGTTTTGACAACACCGGACGGTCCTTTTATATGTATGGGACTGTCGGACAATCTAGTGTGTCAGACGAGTCCTGGTTTGTCTATAGATAGCAGATCATTCCCAACTGATTTTCACCTTTTTGCACACTCTTTTTTCTGCTTTAAATCAAATTATTAATTTCATTTTCTTTGATAATTTGAATTGTTTAATTTGTTTACAAGTGATCCAGTCATTCATCCAATCAAAGTACAAGAGAAGAACAATCGTATTCGCCAAGAAATGAAGTGTTATAGATTAGTTAGTTCTTATGTACCCTTTGTTACGATCTTGTTGTAGATCAGTCTCTTTACTTCCAATCTTGTGTAGTTATTAGATCTGGCTAGTGTGTTAGTCCTCAAAATACATGTGTGAGTGGTAGATTGGTTATAGCTAAGATTAGAACTCGAAATTTAGCTTAGTGTTAGAAATTGGTATAAGCGAAGTTGTATGGTCTTATCCGCCTGAAGGGAGCTTGTTGACATAGTGAAGTGAACTCTCGAGTTGGATACTCGAGGAGTGGAGTAGGGCGAAGAAGAGCTTCGTAGCCGAACCACTATAAATCTCCGTGTTGTGGTTTGATTGTTCTATCTCTTTACTCTTGTCTTGGCATTTACATTTGTAGTTATTATTTATTGTCTTATATTGTGTTCATATTATTGTTGTTTGATTTCACATACACAAGAATCTAAAGTTTTTGAAACGAAGTTTTCTAAAACATAAATTAACGGTAAAACTATTCAACCCTCCCTATAGTTTTCCACAATTGGTATCAGGAGCCTGGTTACCCAAGATTATTAAAACATATTATATTTAAAGCTGAATCGATCTATGGATCCCGACAAATACCTAGAAGGGCAATCTATGCAAGACCAACACTTTTTGAAAGCGACGGTTTTATTTTTTGGAAAAATATTTTCGAAACTTATGTGAAATCAAAAGATCTTGATCTTTGGCATGTTATTACTGAGGGTGATTTTCCACCGGTTCAAAATAATCCGGAAACTAAAAAGGATGAAATTGTTCCCTTTGAAAAACAAAATGATGATCTTAAAAAGAAGCTTGCAAAAAATAATGAAGCTAAAATGGTAATTTATAATGCTTTGCCAAGTAAAGAATACAAAAGAATTTTTATGTGTAATACGGAAAAAGAAATTTGGAAAACTTTAATAATCACTCATCAAGGTAATAGTCAAGTCAAAGATAACAAGATCGATCTTCTTGTTCAATAATATGAACAATTCATCATTCCTAAAGACGAATCTATAGATAATGCTTTTACTAGATTTAATACTATTATTACTAGTCTAAAAGCTCTTGAAGAAGGTTATTCTAGCAAGAACTATGTTAGGAAATTTCTTAGAGCTTTACATCCTAAATGGAGAGCAAAGGTTATGACGATCAAAGAATCGAAAGACTTGACATCACTATCACTTGACAAACTTATCGGTAACTTGAAAGTTCATAAAGTACTTATTAAGAAAGATTTTGAAATAGTCAAAGGTAAAGGAGAAAGGAGATCTCTTGCCTTAAAGGCTAAAAAGGAATCTAGTGTTGAAAAAGTTTGACTTATGGAAGTGAAGACGAAGAATACGCCATGGCGGTTAGAGATTTCAAAAAGTTATTCAAAAGAAGAGAAAGATTCATAAGACAACCGCGGAATGATAAAAAGGCATTTCAAAGAAACCGAGATGACAAGAATAGTAAAAGTAAAAGAAAGTGCTTTAGACGCGGATATCCTAATCATCTTATTTGATAATGTCCAAAGCCACCTAGAGACAAGAACCAAAGGGCTTTTGGTGGAGGTTCTTGGAGTGATAGCGGCGAGGAAGATGAAGAAAAGAACAAAGACGAAACATGTCTTATGGATCAAGCATTAATAACATCAAATGTTTAATTCTTTTCTATATCAAATTCCCGTGTTTATTGCCTTGTTTTATATAGCTTTAATATGAATTTGATAATCCGTTCGTATTTACATATTCAGGTTAATCAACGCAATGAAACGAAATGACGTAAAGAATGGATGCTTGTAATGATGAAATACTCATGAAGTAATTTACTTATGATTTGGAGACCATTATGGGAGGCTCGTGAAAGAATCAAGTGAAGAAACGAAGGCAAAAGTTGAAGAAATGTTCACGAAAGATCTCTAGAAAGGCGCTTTAGTATTTTGACCATAACTTCTTCATACGAGCTCCTTTTTAGATGATTCAAGTAGACATGGAAAAAGAAACGAGATATGGTCATCTCTAGAGATCTTTCGTGACATAAACAACTAGAAATACGCCGTAGCTCCACCAGGGCAGCTACGGAGTAGCTCAACACTTCAATTACGAAGTAGTTTTTGTGACGTCATGGCTATGCCGTAGCTCAGACGGTTCAACTACACAGTAGCTAAGGTAACTACGGCGTAGCTCAACACTTTCAACTACGCCATAGCCAATACGAAGCCTATAAATGGAGGCCGAATTCTGCACAATTGAGTATCCTTTTCTCTCCCATCTCAGGGGAAGACTAGGGGACCATCCTAAGGCATTTTCAAATTATCATCCATCACTTATCAAGGGAGAATTCAGTTACAATCATCATCATTATTAGTCTTTCATCAAGTAAATTGTATCAAACATTATGTTTAATTCGACCAATATTTTATTCATTATTGTTTTTGTGATTTACAATATGATTGGTTAATTACTTTAAGCGTTAGCCTTGTTATGATTTTATTAATATTGTGATTCTTATTTCCTTGTATATTTATCATTTTATTTGGATATCCTATTTGCCTGTTGTCTGATCCTCGCGTTTTGGTAGTGCTAAGGCTAGTGTAGATCCCTTTAAGCTATTTAGTAGGCTGAATTTGTTAGAAGGTAGTTTATTTAGATACTAGGAATAGGGTTGCATCTGTTCTTAGTGTAAGGGATTGACGTATTACAACATGCATTAGATTAGGCGCTTATAAAGGGGAAGTCCTTTTAAGAGGGTTTAGTGTCAAATAGTGGGAATGTCGATACTTAGACAGGTCTTTAGGATAGTTGGGGGTTTAATGACTATGAACTAGATACCCGACTACCGTGACCAACGAGGTTGAGATCGTAGGAATTATATGTTAAGTTGCGAGTACCAATCGAACCTAGCGATATTAGAACCACCATAATAAATCGAGAAATTAGACATTGCACTAGGAAGTGGAATCATTGTGTTGATAGAAGATTAACTAGGTTAGTACAATTTCTTCCCATGATTAGTGAAACTTCATTTCCATTTCCGTTATCTACTTTCTTGCATTCAGTTACTTAAAACCAATTTTAATTCGTGACACTTAAAACTCAAATTTTAGATCGTCCATTAGCTCTTGGGAACGACCTCAGATTTACCAATCCTACACTATTGACGACCGAGTTCTCTGCCCGTTAGTACATTGTAGACCATAAGTAGACGAGTTTTATAAATTTAAACCTTGTTAATTAGTTAAACAAAACACACATCAAGTTTTTAGCGCCGCTGCCGGGGAGCTAAATAGGTTTTAAATTTGAATTTCTGTATATATTTTGTATTTATTTTAGCATTTTTCAATTTCTTGTTACTTTTGTTTTTATTTTGAGAGCACATTCTACTGATTTCTCATGTTTGATTTTCAGGTGCATAATTCTGTTGGTTTCATGGAGGAGGAACCTGATATTGAAAACATGACACTGAATGAGTATTTGAAGTATGAATTCGAGAAGAAAAGTCGATTATGGAGGAATGTTCGATCTAAAGATAGTGGATAGTCCAACAGAGTACGAAAGGGAAGATATTGACTCTTTTCCCCGGGATAAGAGTAAAACTTTTAATTATCCGTATTATTATGAGGATATTAAGATCGACAAGTATTACGAGCTACACCTTTTACACCTGTCTCCTCAACTTTATACCCAAGCTGGTTTAGTATCTCCCAATGAGAGCGATGAAGTGGACATTGATAACACAACAATAGCAAAATACGAATTATACGTGGCTAAGCATAGTCAAAGTAAAAATAAAGTGAATGGTCACATTGATAGTTTTATATCTAATTTTTGTGATCAGTCACCATGCACACCTAATCCTCAACCTAAAGATGAAGAGTTGAGCTTTGATGAGATCTTTAACAACTTGTTCAAAATGGAAGCCGAAAACCTCAAAATAATTTGACAAGAGTAGGATAAGGAGAAGGAATGTGATGAGGGGAATATGGATGAAATTTAGGATATAAAAATAGAGGACGTTGAAAGGCTTAGAAAGAGACTTACACCACCTCACGATGCATATGATGCACCTGCTACTGACCCGATTTTGGATGAGCTTTTGGAAGAATTCAGGGATGAACTCTTAGATATTACCGTAGTTGATGAGGAGGCAGATTGTAATCCTACTAGGGATATAGAGAAGCTGGAAAGACTTCTCACTAAATACCCTCAATCATATTTTATGGAGATACATGTGCATTCAGTTATCGTAAAGACAAATGAAGAATATGAGCCTTTCATTCATATTCGACCATTGAGTCCATTATATGGAGTGTTCAAGTCATTTAAGTCATCAACCAAATCGTATAAGGTAGAAAGGGAAATGACATCTCCTCCATGGTATGATTTTGATTCATCATTTCCCTACCCCGTAGCAAATTTACACCCTCATGGTGTTTATTGCTGCTTTCACCCACACTTGATTCCAAGTGAGGGGATGAACACCCTCTTACTTAGTAAATAAGGGTGGAGTCAAGCTCGTGACTCGAACAAAAACAAGTACTTTATGGGAGGCACCCCATGCCTATCTTTTAGCTTATTTTATTTCATTTCTGTATTTTGTTTGGTTTTGTGCGTTCTTTACCTTTTTGCAGATTGCTACAGCAAAGGGAAAAAGGATTAATGAGCTCATGGTTAAGTGGAAGTTTGGAAGGCATCACTGCTGATAAGAAACTACGGCGTAGCTGGGTACCCAGGCTACACCGTAGCTCTTCATCAAAGAGTAAAGGTTTTCCAGAACCACTTGACTACAACGTAGCTACTACTATGCAACCACGCCGTAGTTTCCTCTTGTAGGAATTTTTTCAAAAATAATTTCGGATTTTCACAAAATCTTGTATATTTTGTCATGAACTTTGTGGGTATGTTCCTTGTAAGCCCTCATGAGACTACACTCGTCCACTCAGGATACCGAGTGCTTTAAAAGGCTTGTTGCATACGCTAAATGCAACCGTGATTCCTACAAAAGTGAGTTAGGTTTATCATTTCTTTGTTTATTTTATATATTTTTTTCTTTTATAATTCACATGGTTGTTATTAAGTGAGTTCAGGTACATAAATGATTGATCAAATCTTTCAACTCGGGACATGGATGTTGCTCAATGAAACATTCCTGGAGCATGTTACGAGACATGCCTTATTATGTTTATACCGAGCAAATCCAGGGGAGTTTTCCGTTGAATTCTACCTTTCTTCTTTTATTATATGCTTAGTTTGACTTAAGTGGGGGAATGTATTAGAAATAAACGCCTGCTTGATTATAATTGCCTTTATTTTTCTAGTTTTTACTAAAAATGTTTCATTTTTAAAATATTGACATGTTTTTCATTACTTAACTAGTTTAATCTTAACAGAGCACACCTACCCTTTATATTCCATTATGTAAGGATAAAGCCTTTATGTTTTCTCCTTATACATAATATCAATAAAAATGAGTGCCGGTGGCTGTAGTAGACTTTAGATGTTGGTCCCACTTCAATAGATCTAATTCCTTAAGCTTGTTTAAGGATTAGTTATATTAGATAAATCTAACACAACTATAGTAGAAACTTTGTTTGAATGTATTAAAGATTATGCGGAATCTAATCTTTAATATTGAGAAGAATTATTAATGAAACAGTAATTCTATGAACATATAATTCAATAAATAAGCTCCAATATTATTAATGATAATAATATGAATACTCTCAAAGTATTAGGGTTACAAATACCTTGAAGCTATGAATTATACGACTAAGATTGATTTTTGGTTTTGGTACATAAATCTTTATGCCCTAGGACCTCCTTTTATACACCAAGGAGTCCTACTCGGCTTACAATGCTTTCCTAAGTATATAAAATCTTTTCTATAAATAACTAATACATATCAAGTAAGCAGTACTAACAAACAGTACTAACTTACACTAACAGTACTAACTTAACACTAGCAGTACTAACTACTTAGAATACTTTCTTGAGCAGTAGTAACTCTTCAGTAACATTAACTTCAAGCAGTCTTTGTACTAGCAGTAGTAACTTTCACTAGCAGCATTAACTTTTGTATCAGCAGTAGTAACTACTTAGTATATTTTCTTAGCTGAGCAGCATTAACAAAAACATAAGCAACAGTAATTTTAACAGCATCAAGAAGACTTTTAAACCCAACATTAGAACTTGGCTTGGTATACCTTTTCGAGACCACCATAATGAGCATTGCACTGAGGTAACTTGGTGTAATCGGTGTAGCTAGGATAAAAGGCAATTTTAGTATTTTCACCAAAAGCCCATCCAATTATGTTATGTTTGTGTACATTGACTTTTCACATTAATTAGTCAATCTCCATGTGAAACCTTTTGTTACACTCATTATAAGTGTAAGATACCCCTAGTACAATCTGCTGAGCCTTTTCTTTCATTTTTTTAAACCTAATATATGTTTGTTTCATTGCACCAATCGCCTAGCCTACCCTATAGTTTATTCGAGTCCATAGTAAGGGGAGTTGCTAGTTAAATTTGGTTCCACTGGTGAAAGTCGCGGGTTATGATAGAGGGTATATTATGAATATTAGGTTTAAAAGACACTTGATCTCAAGTGGGGGGATGCTTGTGTATATATGTGTCTGCAATTTAATTTCATTTGTATCCTTGTATTGCATCAAAAAAAGTGAAAAAGGTGAAAAAGCATGCAAGCAAGTTGTTAGATCTAAAGAATCATTGATCAGGGGGTCGGAGAGACTCAAACCATATGATAGCCATATTGTAGAGAGAGAAACTAGTGAGAGAAACAAATGTGTAAAATAGATGTGAAATGTAGGATGTTACAAGAGCCTCACCCCTGCATGGAAGCCATGGAGGGGTATATATACCACCATACGTAACACAAGTATACAATATTGTCTATTCTAGTCCCTACGTATAGCGGTATGGTAAACTATGGTAATTTCGTAAATGTCGTCACATAAATGAAATCCTAACAATCTTCCCCCATGGGATGATATACGGAATTACTTACAATATTTTCCTAACAAGTACATATTGATTAAGAACAAGAACTTCCACAAAGCTTCCAATGCTGATGATGTCTTATGTGGCCTTTGACTTCAAGTCTGCACTCCAACATGAATCATCTTTGTAGTACCTTGTAGGAGAAATACTGTAATAGGCATGAACTAAGTAACCCATACACTTCTTGTTAAGGAGAAGCTTCTGAATTAGCTTCCCCCTAATTCATGCCGCATATTCTTTATTTAGAAGCTTTATTAGCTTCCCCCCGAACCAGCAATCCTCTCTTGAGCAATTTCAAAGCTTTCTTACAAGCTTAGAATAATTAAGTGCACAACGGAATTAGTAGAATACCACATCAAATATTACTGATTCTTTGATAATAAGCTTAGTGATTAACCGTTCAGGGAAACATTAACTAGATCAGCAACATATATTCTCACCCTTGAATAATTCTTCTCACATCTCTTCCCCCTGGAAGCTCAAATAATGCATACTAAAAATAACAAGACATCTGATAAGATCGTTTATAGCTCAAGATTGATTAGATCTTATATATCTAGGATGAACAATAACAATGATTGATAACACGCAGCGGAATAATAAAAAACACAATCAAAGTTATCATAAGGTTTTCTTTATTGAACGTTTCCCTATTACCCCAACTATAACTTGGGGCTACACCAACTAACTATGGTGTACTATTCGACTCTCATCAGTCGACTTGCTACGAACTATCTAGACTTCTCATGGAGAGCTACTAGTTTTCTATAGGATGTCATAATCTAAACCATAATGCCTGATAATCACTTTATAAGAGAGAAAACAAGGCATACATCAGAAGATTAAGACAAAAATAATTTTAAAACCATTTAAGAATATCTTCTAATATCTTCTGTATCTTTATCTTTATAAGGAGATCTTCTGAAATCTTCAAAAGCTTTTATCTTAATATTCTCCACCAGCTTGAAGATTTCTGTAATTACAATTTTAGTCCTTGTTTCATTTCTTATATTTATTTTGTCTCATCAAATCTAGAATCCCAACAATCTTCCCCTATTTGATGATGACAAAACAAACAAAGTCGCGTACGAACTTCCCCTTAACTAGAGAAGTTGAGATGTAATCATCTCCTTGAATGAAACAAAATCTTTAACGCTTCCCCTTGACTTAAGATCTCCTTTAACATGCCACCACACATAATAAGCTGCAAATCAATAAGCCTGTAATCTTCTTCCCCTTTTTATCTTCATCCAATAGTGGTGCTTCTATAAAAGGCCAACTGGATCATAACAGCTACAAACCAAATACCACAACTAACTAATCCAGGCTTCCAATACTCAAAATACCCTCCATGAAGCATAATACGAAAAATGACTTTGAGTAGTAGAAATATAAACTAGTAGTAGTAATAAATGACTAGTAGTAGTAACGAAACACTTCACTTCAAGTGGTGCATGTAGATGGTTAAACATTTAATCAATAAGCTTCCCCTGAAACCCATATATTTACCATCTCTTGAATCTCGAACTCTATAGGCTCGAACCTATGTATATGTAGTGTCACGATGAAGAAAACTAAAATAAAACAAATTTTGATTGAAGAAGTTGAATCTCCCAACTTGTGTCTTATGTCTTGCACTATCCACGTGACGTCGAACTCATACCAAGACCAAAATATAAGTAGATCGCAATCTCTTCTCTTTGACAAAAACATCAATCATCTATGATGAACACATACTAAGTGATAGCTAAATGTGACATTTGAGCACCTATAAGAAAAATCACAACACAACTTATTTATATTTTTTTTTTATATTTTGCCCCCCCCCCCCAAAGATTTTGAAAGGCATTTCGTCCAAAACATTTAAAGCACGAACAAGTTATCCTTTAAAATCGATGTCCTCCAACTAAACACGAAAAACACATTTAAGATATGATAAGAACACGCATCTGTGAAACTTAACTACAACATCAAATAAGCAATATTCAATTGTCTTCGTAATCACATCTTCAATAAATCTCCAAAACGAGCCATTTATCAAATTAAATTGAATCTTAATCCACTCCGAGATTCAAATTGTGTGTGTTAAAAACCAAACAACCTTCTGTCCGAGATCATGTAATAATCCGAGAACCAAAATCATGTTTTACCCGATATCGGATATAACTAACAGCATTAAACCACTTTCTCGGATGAAACTAACAGTACAAATTACCTCGAACAGTATTAATAATTCAAACAATATTAATCCTTCTGTTGGCAGCACCAATAACATCGAAAAAGTGCCCCCAGTAAAAAATTTAAACCAACAAAATTTTTTGCTTCCAAAGCCCCAACAAACAGTACCTATATTATGTGAATAGCAGCACTATCATAAACATGTAATACCATTTAAGTTTCACGTTTCTTGAATAAGCCCGAACAGTTTTCATCGAGCAGTAGAAATGAGTATAGCATAAGTAGCACAAACTTCTCTTTTGAATACAATGAACTGTACACGAACAATATAAAGTGGAACAAGCAGCAGTAGCCTTCACGTGCCCAATTATACTTTTAATATCTCTTTTGCAAAACATGAAGCTGCTTTCCTTTGTGTACGAATAGTAGCTTCCATTTTCATTTACCTTGAAGCCCACCAAACACATGCATTCACCAGCATTGATATTCAATACTTACACTTTGCTCGAACAGTATCATAGAGAGACAACACAAACACCATGTCTTCAAACAGTTAAGAACTGTTATAATATTCTTTAAAGCCCACAACAACATATAATACGAACATGTAAAACACACGTTACTTCCATAACTAAAACCCTAAAAATCAGGGTTTCAAATCTTCATACATAATAACCGAATCTCTTTGTTTTAAAAAAAATCTCTTTGTCTCCTGTATATCACCATCATACGTATATCTTCCAAATATATATCACGTGAATTCATGACAGTATTACTCATCATAAATCACACAGATGCTTTCCATCATCTTTAAACCATTATCATCACGTGTACATATATTGAGAAAACCCAATTATGAACATACCTACTGCTTCACCTTCACGATGAACACTATTGAAACCACATAAGACTGTTCGTTCAACAAATCCTATTCATTAAGGTTTACAACTGTTGTCTCCAATCACGAACCCTATTCAGTCACCACCGCCATGGACAAACAACCATTCACATAAACAAACCCAACGAACAACATTAATAAATGGTTGAGCCATATTAATCTTACATAGGCAATGAGCAACATTTAAACAATACGTTCAGAATCAATACAAACTCCATCATGAATTAGGTTTTCGTACATACTTCTTCATGAAAAACACTTCTTTTCAACAATCACGATCATGATTCATACACACGAACCATGAGAAACATGAATCTATTATCATGGGAGTCAAAAACCATACTTTACTGAATTAGGGTTTATTGTAAAAACCCTAATATTACCAAAAATCATAGAAGCTCAAAAACCATAATTGGTTTTATTAAATAGAATCAGTAACATCAGCAATTAGAACATCTTCATGATTTACTTGAAAGAATAGACTGGATCGTGACAAAACCCCAAATACAAATCGAACTTGATAAAGAAGAAATCATTGAAAATCAAAAGCATCATACCTTGTTCGATTTGCAAAACCTTGTAGATCCTAGATCAAGATCCACGAGGCTCTGATACCAATTGATAAGATCGTTTATAGCTCAAGATTGATTAGATCTTATATATCTAGGATGAACAATAACAATGATTGATAACACGCAGCGGAATAATAAAGAACACAATAAAAGTTATCACAAGGTTTTCTTTATTGAACGTTTCCCTATTACCCCAACTATAACTTGGGGCTACACCAACTAACTATGGTGTACTATTCGACTCTCATCAGTCGACTTGCTATCTAACTATCTAGACTCTCATTGGGAGAGCTCTAGTTTTCTATGGATGTATATCTAAACCATATGCCTGATAATCTCTTTATATAGAGATATATCAAGGCTTACATCAGAAGATAAGAACAAACAATATATTTAAAACATTTAAGAATATCTTCTAATATCTTCTGTATCTTTATCTTTATAAGGAGATCTTCTGATATCTTCAAAATCTTTATCTTTATCTTCATATTCTCCACCAGCTTGAAGATTTCTGTAATTACAATTTTAGTCCTTTTATTTCATTCTTATATTTATTTTGTATCATCAAATCTAGAATCCCAACAACATCTCTTCCCCCATGTGGTTGAAATAATGCACCTAAAATCCATAAGTTAAAGCATTGATTTTCTCTGCTATTATGACATTTGTCTTCCTGACATGGCCTAAAAAGAAGAAAAGGCATGGTCTCTCTAGTGTATATACTTCTTCCCCCTTGATGGTTTTGATACCTTAGAATTAACAACACCTTGTACGCACATATACTTGAGATCTTGTGTGATGAATAAAATAAGCTCAAATCTGTGGAAACTAGAAGGGGGGGTTCATTTTAAAATTTTGCTTTTAAAATACTCAGATTCAAGTAGTATGTTTAACCAACCAACAATATGCATCAACCTAGTAAATATCTAAACTAATAGTAAATAACAATCATAGTAATATAAATAGATGAGAGAAGGAACAATCAAACCAAGACATCAAGATTTATAGTGGTTCGGCTACGAAGCTCTTCTTCGCCCTACTCCACTACCCGGGTATCCTACTCGAGATTTCACTATGTCAACAAGCTCCCTTCAGGCAGAGAAAACCGTTTACACGTCGCTTATGTTATTTTCTGACACTAAGCTAAATGTCGAGTCCTAATCTTAGCTAGAACCAATCTACCACTTTACAATCAATACACGATCACTAGATCTACACTATCGGATTTACACAATATCCAAATAACACAAATACACAAGATAATTACAATAGAGATTTGATACTTAGAAGAAAGGATAAGAGATCACTAATCAACACTTCGTTTCTTGACGAATACTAGTGTTCTTCTCTTGCACTTGAATGAGAGGGAAGAGACGAGAAGAAGAGATTAGATCACTTGAAACAAGATCAAGAGATGTTAGTGATCAAGATATTTAGTGAGAGAAAGAAGGTTTTTAGAGAGAGAAAGAAGTGTGAGAAAAGTCATGCAAAGAGGTCTGATTTTCTGCAAGGAATGAAGCAATATTTATAGGCAGGAAAATCCAACGGTCACTGACGACGGTCCCGGCGGTCCCAGATATATAAGGGGGCCGCCAGGTAGACCACGCTCATTTTTTTGTCTTTTTGTGGGGAAGGTTGTATCTGGTATAGAAGCTTTCGTTTTGGGAGAAAAATTTGAATTTCAAATTTTATGTTTTTAATAAAACTTTTCTTTTAATTGGAAAATATTTTGTATAATTAATTTTGTGAAATTCTTTTGTAAAAATGTAATGGATAAGAGAAAAATATTTTCTTTATCACTAATCATGCTTAATGATTTGTTTGTTCATACCTTAA
The DNA here is from genome assembly GCA_026074375.1 of Tanacetum coccineum. Taxonomy (NCBI): domain Eukaryota; kingdom Viridiplantae; phylum Streptophyta; class Magnoliopsida; order Asterales; family Asteraceae; genus Tanacetum; species Tanacetum coccineum. The sequence goes on along the minus strand of BQNB010101421.1, from coordinate 3,409 downwards.
GTGATTACTAATCTTAGAAATGGAATTTTACGATTAATAATTTGTAAACGTTTAATTTTATCGTAAACATTTTTACATTTTGTTATTATCAAAATGTTGAGAGGTCAAAAAATATAAATAATATTTTTAGACATTATTTGTATTAACAATCTCTCCCTTTTTGATGATGACAAAATATAAACTCATTTTGTATACAATTAAAAGTTACAAATTATTAAAGAGTTTTGATCTATTTCTCCCCATTTTTGACGAATTCAAAAAGGATGACCGTCGAGTAGTTGTAGAAAGAAAGAAATTGACGATATCAAAACTCCCCCTTGATGTATGCTCCCCCTTGTTTGGGGCACCAATAGATTGCTCTTACGAAAAATGTTTGCTACAAAACAAAGTTAGAGATACAAGTGCAAGACAAATATCTTTTTAGCAACACATTAGATTTAAGTCACCCAAAAGAAAGTTTCATTCAATCAATCAAGAAACTCATACAATAGCAAGTGCAACTAATACATTCATACAACATAAAATAAAACTAGAGCTAGTACGAGCTAAGACAAATTCATACAATAGTTGTATGAATCATTACAATAGAAAGTAGATAATCATAGAGACATAATAAGGCATAGATCTACACTAGTTGATCTTAAATAGAGGTAAAAGAAAAAAAAAAAGGATGCCCAAAAAATTTAAAACGCCCCCCAAAAAGATGGGTTGTTTATTATTAGGTGAATTTGAGTTTTCTAGATTGCTCAATTATGGTGAGGAGGTTGTTATTGTGGATGGAAATTGAGTGGAAGGACCAATGATGAGGGATTTGATACGATTAAGGTCATCTTTCAATGCATCAAATAGATTTCGGGTATTCAAGCAACAATGAAAAAATTCCGAATGAAAGTTGACTTGATTTAAAGAAGGTGGAGGGATATATGGTGAGGTAAGAGGTGAAGGATTTGTGGCTTCAATTGCTTGTTGGAGATTTATGTCAAGCAAATTTGATAGGTGATGAATTTCATTTAGGTTTTGAGGTGAGTTTTATAAAGGTGAAGAGTATGAGAGAGAGTTATTTGAGATAGGAGAGGTGGGAGTAGTCCTAGTTGGTGGAGGAGAAGGTGGTGAGGGAGGAAGACCATGACTTTGTCTCCAAGGTTTGAGAATGGCCCTTTGGTATTTTCGTGAGTAGTCACGAGGGGATTTGCTAGAGGATGACATTGAGAATTTAAAGAGAAGTGAAGGATTTAGAAGTGAAGATGTGATTGAGATAAAGAAGAATGATGTTCATATATAGAGAAATTTTGGGAAAGGCATGATATTGGAGAATGAAGATTCTAAGAGGTGTTTTGTTTAGAAAGGAAAGAATGGCTGGACCTAAGGAGAGTAGGGTCAAAGTTGCAGAAAAAGAGAAGACAAAAAAATTTCGTGGTTCCCCTGATGACGGTTCCGCAAACCTCAGGCGGTCACATATATATTAGGGGGCCACCCTTGATTTTTTGGGGGCCGTTCTTTGGAGGCTTACGAATTTTTCCAAAAGTTATCCATTTTTCAGAATAACCTAAATGGGTTGGAAGGATGATTGTGGCATTTCCATTTCTTCAAGAATCATATAATCTAGCTAAGAGAAGAAAAGCTCATGCAATGGGGCCAAGTAAAAGCATAGAAATGACATAAATATCCATAAAATGTCATATAGCAAGCATGAAATAATAGTGACAAAGACAAGTTATACACGTACTATAATAAGTGAGATAGAGGTTATTACACAGTAATAATAATAGTACGTATGTCTATTAATAATACTTAATAGAAATATCTTAAATGGAATTCGAGTCATTGCTTGAAACTTCTTCAGAGGATATGGAGATAATTGCTTGAAGATGATTGGGATGTATCCAAGGTTTCATGGATGACCAGTATGATATATGTTGATAGAAATAATGCCTAAAAACATTATCAATATTTTTCACATCTTTACGTTTTGATAATCACAAAATATAAAAATGTTCAATGTAAAATTAAACGTAAACAAGTAATTAGTAGTAAATTTTCATTTCGAAAATTATATCACTTCAAGGTATGAATAAATAAATGCTTAATGCATTTTATGATCAAAGGAAATTTTTATTCAACCTCACACTTTTATAAAATATTGTAAACATTTTTATAAACATTACAAAACATTTTCTACAATTAAATGAAATGTTTTATTCAAAATAAACATTTTGAAATTCGAAATTTCAGACCTAAAACGGCTAGAAAGTTCCAGAAAATTCTCCCTACACAAAAGGACAAAATGGGGAGCGCCTAGTCTAGGGCGGCCCCTTTAAATACAAGGGAGGCCCCCTTAATTTTAAGGGGACCACCCACCTATTTAAGGGAATCGCCCATAGACTGACGCTCCTCTAGTTTGTCCTATTAATACATGACTTTTCCTCACTATTTTCTCACCTTTTGCACTCATTCTTTCTGATCTAAAACAGCCCACACATCTCATTAAAATCCTTTGATCATCTAATCATAAAGCTTTGTTTCCAAGTAATCCAAGCTCAATTACTCAAGTGCAAGAGAAGAATACTTCCATCATCAAGTGAAGAAGTATTACACCTCAAGTGTGTATTGCAATCTTGTTGCATCCATATCATAATTTGTAAATCATTTGTAAATCTTGTAAAGTTGTGTAGTAGATAATTATTTGTGATTTTTGTAAGTATAGTTGAATCTAGTGATTCATCCAAGTTGTGATAGTTAGGTGTGAAAGTAGAAGTGAAGTAGTGAATTAGTGGTGTGAAGATAACTAAGGTGTGAAGAAGTTGTGTAGTTGTGAAGATGTGATGTGAAGTCGTGAAAGTAGTGAAGTCGTGATAGATTGGTTCTAGCTAAGGATTAAAACTCGACATCTAGCTTAGTGTCAGAAATTGATATAAGCGAAAGTTGTGTACGGTTTTCTCCGCCATAAGGGAGTTTGTTGACATAGTGAAGAAAACTCTCGAGTTTGTTGACATAGTGAAGAAAACTCTCGAGTAGGGCGAAGAGGTGCTTCGTTACCGAACCACTATAAATCCTCACGTTGTGGTTTGACTGTTTTTACTCTTATGTCTTACCTTATTTGCTCATATCATCCTATTAATTGTGTAGTTAAGAATATTGTTTATATTGTGCAAGTGTTGAATTCACATAAAGTCGAATCTAAGTTTTTATTAACAAACATACACATTAAATTAAAAAGCGTTAAACTATTCAACCCCCCTTCTAGTTTTCCACAGGTTATATATTTTTCTATTTTTTTTATATTTTTTGGATGAGAAAAATGAATAGAATGGCTCACCGGGTTAAACTAAGGGTATCTAGCACTAAAGATGAGTCCTGCAAAAGGGTTTTAATGGGTGGTTAGCTAATCAGTGTAATTAGCTAAAGAAAT